>RJWM01008499.1:12228-72637 GCA_004363535.1 Dasyprocta punctata | reverse complement strand
TGTTTAAGCTGTACTGGCAGGGAGGAAGGGTTCTGTCTGGAGAAAGATTAGGTTACCTTGTCACAGTAATAATGAGGCACAAACATGTCATTTCTGTACCAGCAGTGAGACTAAAATGTCTGGGTGTCAATATAAATAGACATCAGTATGCAATAAAAGGGGTTGGAAATATCACTGGGACTGTGGGTGTTTTGTTGGCCAAACAAAGACATTAAGCAAGAATAATGTTATTCCAGCAAACCACAGACTGCAAAAAAAAAAAAAAAATCAAAACTCAAACGCAGCAGTACATGTTTTTGCCTGAATGAGGTGGCAAGACACAAGGAACTTTCTAAGATGTCAAACCAAACATTCACTAGTTGGAAACACCTGATAAATATCAGTGCAGGTGCAGTCACTCATGTTTCTCCAGGAGCAGAGGTGTGGGAGAAAAATATGTGTTCCAGAGTGAGGAGGAGGCAAATAGAATCGATGCTTATCACAGACAGCTTTTTTAAATTAAAGAGACATTACCATCCACCCTAAAAGTTGGAGTTTCAACCAAAAGTGAGTTAAGGAGAATTAGAATAGGAAATGAGAAGTGACTGAAAATTTCTGAAAATTTTAGGAAAGGAATTTTAAGTAAAGACAGTTTTTTTTTTTTTTTTCCAAAAGAATCTTATCCTTTTCTATTACTCTGAACCATACACTAGGCCTTGGGAGCCACAAATAAGGACTGACAAGCTTTATTTCTTGGTCAGATCTGAGAGAGTTCTATGTATAGCTTTTTGGATCAACTGATAGTCAGGACCAGAGTTGGAATTCCTCTTTGTTAGCTAATTCATCTAGCATTGTCCAGAAAAATGCAGTGGAGTTGATCTGTCATTAGCTTTATGGGTCCCCTTTCTGAATTCCCAAAACAACTCAGAAAAGGTAGTGAGGTAGAGATAGTTTGGTCTGTTTCTCAGGGGTGTGTGAATGCTACTCAATCTTAAAAAATAGCTCACTTTTTTACAAACAATTAAAAATATTAACTGTAAATATTTAAGCAATTCCATTAAACACAATTTAAACCATAACTTCAAAGTAACTGTCTACCAAAAGAAGGGCTTTCCAGAATTTCCTCAAAAGAAACATGAGAAAACTTTGTGAAACTCCCATTGAGGGCCTGAAGCCAACCAAGGGCTTCTTCAGCATGCCCAAGAGAAGTGGGAAATCCAAACAAACCTGTCGATGATAATAATCAAATATTAACACCTCAACTGCCTATGAATAAGTAGCTCAACAGACATAATCACAGTCTAATTTATAAGCTCTTCAAACAATTCAATTCATTCAGCCAAATTTGAGGGGCTACTCTAAGCCAATTAATGTGGCTGATGAACAAGAAAATATTAAACTTGTTTGTAACTTATTTTAAATTATTCCTCAATTAAGCTGCAGCATCTTGATCATTTATCAGTTCAGAGATGTTCAGCACATATTCTCGAGAGCACAACTATTGTTCATTCTGTTTTGATGCCTTGAGATCAATAACCTACACCTCATTGCTCAGCATGCAGCTATACAGTTATCCCTCTGTAGTCACAAAGATTGGTTCCAGACCTCCCCAACTCTGGAACACCAAAATTCAAGAATGCCCAAGTCCCTTGTATAAAATGGCATAGCATTTGCATGTAGTGTAGGCACCTTCTCCCATACACATTAAATCAAGTACAGAGCTCTTAAATACCCACAGCAATGTAAATGCTAAGTAAGTGGTTGTCATGCTATGACATTGTGTTGTTTATGGACTACAGTCAGGAAAAAAGGTGGGGTGGAAAAAGGCAAAGTAGAGGCCAAGAATGGTGGCACATGTGTGTAGTGTCAGCACTTGGGAGGTTCAGCAGAAGGATTGCTGTAAGTTCTAGGCCATTCTGAAATGCATAGAAATACCTTGTCTCACAAAACAAAACTAGAGCCAGTAGGAGCCATTTGTAAGTTTGAGACCAAAGAAGATGTGGATGCTAAAGAAATTATCAACATCAGAAAGGAGCCAAGCATGTTGTACAGGAACAGAAGAAAGACAGTTTGAGAGCATCTTAGAAATCAGCAATTGCCCACCCATTGTAGGGTCAATAATGAAAAGCTATGAATCTTTCACTTGAAAATAGAGTCTCTGGGATGTCTGTCTGAGAAGGGCCTCCTGGGGAGCTGGTTCTTTGCAATTCATTTCACTGTCGTCATCCACCAGCATTCAGGGCTTACTGCAGCCATGGGGTCTGATTAGTGATCAAGCTACAGGCGAGCTTTGGTGTTATTTTACAAGCATACAGAATGCAGTGGTTTGGGGATTAAGGAGACTTCTAAGCAGATTTCAAGGAAAGGTCTGGTAGGCCAGTCAATGTCCCCTTACAGGAGCAGTGTATGAAGCTGTAGAAATGAAGCCAAGGTTGCAGTGGAGACCCCAGAAAGTTGGAGATGCCAGGAATGTGGAATGCCTGCTGAGAAATGCTGCAAGGTATAAGTGGAGGCAGCTCCAAAAAGAGGCCACACAGGCTTCAATTAACAAGGACATATGTGTCGAGTCACCCAATCCCCTTAGAGCTCACATCTCACTTTAGAACTCACATCTCACTACCACCACCATTTACCCCAAATGTCAAATGTGGTTTTCCTTCTGGGCTTTGACCTTTCTTTGGTTTCTTTTCTATCTACCTATTTCTTCCTTTTGGAATGGTAATGTTTACCCTAGGCCATTGTACCTTGGAATTACATAACTTGTATTTGATCTTAATAGCATTCATAGCTAAAAGTTTGCCTTGAGTCTCAGAGGAGACCTGGACTTCAACTTGAAAAATGCTGAAACTATTGAGATTTTGAGGAAAGAATTATATTTTTCAGTTATATGTAGGATAGTTGTATTAAGTTATGTGGAATTATGAAGGTGTTACTGTCTTTAAAGAGATGTAGTTGGGTATAAAGTTGACAAAGAGTGGGATGCGGTAGTTAGCATAGAATGTCAACTTGATTGGTTTTGGTATCCACCCTCAGGGGATGGGTGGTTCTAACTTCTGGGTATGGAGTCATGGCCTTGGGTTCTATGTTTGGTGCCTCACTTCTTCTCTGGCACTGTTCCCCTGCTTTACTTCTAGGCCACCATGAACTTCTACCAAGATATCCTGCCTTGGAGCCAGTTGATCATGAACTAAACCCATTGAAACCATGTCTTGGTTATTTTTCTCTTGTGCTAGGACAAAACACCTGACACCCAAAATGAAGGAAGGAAAGGTTTATTTAGCTCATTTTTTGTGGAGGTTTCAGTCCATAATCAGCTGGCTCCAAGGCAGGGTGGCATGGCACTGGGACAACACTTCAACGCAGCAACCAGAGCAAAAGGGGGAAAACAAGTCTCTTTCCCTCCCTTATATTGTATGCAGACCACCCCTCCCCCAGGTCAGGTGTAGCACTCACAAAATCTCCTTTCCCTCCTTTGCACAGCATGAAGTTATTTACAAAGTAAGAACCCTGGTTCCCCACTGAGTCTCTCAGTTAAACTTCTAAACTTCTCAAGTTGACACAATCTATCAACCACAACAAACCATGAGCCAATCTTTTCTCCTTTAAATTGTAGGTATTGGGCATGCATTATGTCTCAGCAAAAAGAAAGCTGAGTAATACAAGAAGCATTTTTTCTGAATATTTTCCATTCAAGTTTGATGGAATACTCAGGTTCAGAACCCACAGATATAAATGGTTGATGATGTTGACTGTCAGAAACAAATCCCTGTGGTAAAGTGATGTTAATTTCCATACTAAATGGTGGATTCAGATACTGGACATCATAGTGAGATTGAAAGTATCTTTATGCTTACACAAACATAGTTAAAGTCACTAGACACACAAATGTCCATGTGCTGTTATTCCATTAGAATTCTGTTATAACTTGGATCTTAAATGTTCTCCAAAAGGCCAGGTATCAAGGGTTTTGTCCCCATCTTGACACTACTGATTGAGAGGTGGTGGAAATTTTTTTTTTTTTTTTTTTTGCGGCACCGGGGATTGAACTCACAACCTCGCACTTGTCATACAGGCGCTTAAGTCACTGAGCCAAACTCCCAGCCCTGGTTTTTTGAGGCAGGGTTGCACTGTGTAGCTGAGGCCAATGTTGCACTCACGTTGTAGCCCAAGCTGGCCTTGAACTCACAATGCTCCTCCTACCTCAGCCTCCTGAGTGCTGGGATTAAAGGCGTGCGACACCATGCCCAGCTTTTGAGAGGTGGTGGAAATTTAAGGAAATAGGACTTAGGAGGAGGGTTTAGGCCTTTGGAGCCATGCTCTACAATGGAATTTTGGGACCCCAGAATCTTCCTCTTTTTCTCCTTCACTTCACTTCAATGAAGTGAACAGATTTATTATGGTTTGTAGCTGGATGTCCTTCCAAAGCTTCACACAGTCATGGAGGCAGGCTTCTAGAGTCTAATTGATTCATGGTCCAATGATGGCATTATGGGTGTGAGTGCTACACCCGCCCTGGGGCCAGTAACCTACAAACAATACAAGGGACAGAAAAAGTCGTCTCTCTCTCCTCCCCTTTTAGCTCTTGCTGCTTTTGCTGTCTTCTGCCATCATGAACTGTTGTTCCTCTGCCATGTGCCATCCTACCTTGGAACCAGCTGATTATGGACTGAAATTTCCAAAAACTGTGAGTTAAATAAAACTTTGCCTCCTTAATTTGGGGCATTGGGCATTTTGTCTCAGCAACAAGAGAAAAGTAACCAAGACAAGAATTAGTTCTACTAGTGTGCCTACCATGTGTTGGTCCCTACTTCCAGAAGTCTAAAATAGATTCAGCCAACGATGGACTGAATTTTGTCCAAAACTGTGAGCCAAAATAAACCTTTCATTTTTTTATTTTAAAGATAGTAAAATCCAATAAAACATAGCATAACAAAGTCAATCAAAACAAAGCAGTAGAACTGGTACAGAACTTCAAAGAAAGACACTAGGAAAACAATAGCTACTGTAGTATACCTTGTTATTTTCAGAATAGTTGACAATTCCAACAGGTATAGTAAAATTAAACCCAAAACAAAATACAATAAAACCAATAAAAACAGGATATAAAATAAAGCCAAAAAATTAATCAGAATAAAGCAAAACAATGAGAACAATATTGGGCCTCGAAGACACGACAGAAGAGAATCCCCCATATTTGCTACATTGCCTACTGTCATCTTCCAAAGAGATGCTCAGGCTGCCGGCCCCAGGCCTGTAAAATCAACAAAACAATACTAGCATTTAGTTGCTTTATGTACCTTAGTTGCTATCAATTTAGCCAGACCTCCGAACCAGCAGGTTGCTTACTGGGGGATGAGGGGGTCGGCATTGTCCTTGATTCTTAGCCTGTGCACCTATAGGTGTACAGGAGGTGCATGTTTCTCTTCCTGGAGTCCGCACCAGTCATGCAGACCCCCATAAGGCAGACTAGTTGTCTTCTGGTTGGAGCCACTCTGACCCAGCGGGGCGGGTTTTCAAGAGGCCCATCTCTTTCTCTTCCTGGAGTCTGTGCCAGTCGCGCAGTCCCCCGCAAAACTTTCATTTTTATAAGTTGATATTTCTCAGGTATTTTCTGTTAATCAACAGAAAGTTGATAACACAGCTTCCTTTAATCAACAATGTGATGAAGTTCAGATATTCAGCATTTCTTTTGTTTGATGAACATTCTTGTAAGAATCCATGTATTTTCACACCGTCTGTGAAATAAATAACTTTTCTTTTAAGAGTTTGCAGGCAGAGCAATCTTATACTTTGCTGTGGGCCCGATGTTCAAAATGTCAGAAGGGATTTCTGGATGTTTTCCTTTCTCTTATTGACAAGTAGATGATTCTAAATGACAAGAATAAATATAGATTCTTGCAGCTCAATGTTTTATTCTGTGTTTTTCTCACCTCAGAAGCTCTTGGTCTTAAGTTGTATTTTGTTGGATTTGTTTGGTTTTCTTTTCCAATTTTGCAGTCAGGTCACTAGAGTCTCATGATGGGAGTTATCTTGGCAATTGGCCTTTAAAATAAATTTCTTGTTGATATAATCATTAATAAGGAAATCAAAGCCAAAATGTAAGCTTTTTTATTACATCAAAGATGCAACCTAATTATACAAGGGTGAGTAATGTCCTTTGGCTGACTTGTCCCCTGGCTGAGATTGGTCAGGCATCATGGTCCTGCCACAGGCTGTAATTTACAGAACTGTAAACTTAACTTCCCTCCATTTCCTCTTCTTTTACCCATCCTAGCAACCGCCACAGTTTTAAATATAGAGCTGTCCTTTTTGGTCATAGTTCATGGCTCGTTATAGGAAGACTTTCTTGACATTCAGCCAGACTTTGATGATTTTTTTAAAGTACCAGTAAAGAATACCATAAGTTAAGAATAAATTTCTCCACTAGTTCAAAGTAAAATTCTCCAGTACCATTTCCCATAATTACCAAGGTAAACAATTCCCTTTTCCATATCTCCACAAATATTATCTTGCTTCAAAATCGTTCTTTTTCCTGATGCTTGAAATCAGTTGCCAATATTCATGTATCATACATTGTATTAGTCAGGGTTTTACTAGAGAAAACAGATATAACATGAGATATACAAATGTATAAGGAATTACAAGATTGGCTTACAATGATCAGCCAAAGAGTTGGATGAGGAAGTGTGCAGAGGGTGTCTGCATGCTGGAGACCGAAGGATTCAATCCAAGGTCTGGAGTTCACCCCAGTGTCCTGTGCAGGTCCACACCAGAAGGCCAAAGGGTCTATGCCGGAAAGCTGAAGAATCTACTCTGAAAGCCAGGAGACAATGTCCAAGCTGAAGGCGAAGACTGGAGCTCCTCCAAAGAACGGAACTCATTTGTCCCTCCTCCTTCCCTTTTATACTATCCAGGCGATGAGTCACTGTATGGTGAGTCTGCTACACCCTAGGATGTAGAATTGCTAAGCCAATTTAGTTAAGCTTCTAAATGTCTCAAGTTGACACAATCAATCAACTACTGTATGCATTTTTCTGAATACTTACCCTACAGTGACTTCTGGAGTAAACTAAACAAACAAACAAAGATGGAAACATATATGAACATACACCAAAAGAGCTCACAAAGGTAGAAGAGGAAGGAGTCTACAAATAGTCATCCCCCAATAAACAATGTGATGAATAATTTGGGCATATCATGATGGAGATTTCTAAACCCTGGGACATCAGGTTTCCTCCCTAGCATGCAGCACAATATGATAAGTAGACTTTGAAGATAAATATCTAAACTCAAGATCTATGTCTATCTTCTGTTAGCCATGATGTCTTGCACATATCAAATAATATCTCTGAGCATCAGTCTTCTCCATCTATAAAATGGGGTTAATAACAGTTCCTCTTTTGTAGCAAATGTAAAGTACTTATCAGTATCTGGCACATGGTGAGCTTTCAATAAATGTTATCTCTTGTTCTTTGCTCATCTTTCAAGGTCTAATTCAAATGTATGAAGACATTTGTATTCCAGTCATGCTTAACTCTCCAGCTTTATTTTTTGGAAATTAACAAATTAAATAAATAACACAAATGTGCATATAGAACCCACACAATATTGCTATACTATTCATTAGTTATTTTAAGTTATTTCTAAATTACAAATACATCCCCCTTCTAGAATGCTATGTGAGAATTCAAATTTGTGAACCTGGGAAGCAATTGCTCTAAATTAAAAAAAAAACAAAAAACTCTGGAACCAGTCACTCTAGCACATACTTGTAATCTCTGCACTGTGGGAGGAAGAGGCATGAGGATTACAAGTTTGAACCCAGCATGAGCAACTCAGCAATTTAATAAGACCCTGTCTCAAAATAAAAAATAAATAGGCCTGAATGTTTAAATACATTGCAAATTTACTTTCTCCAAGTCTCTGCCAAGATCGTAAGTGGATTTTAAAGCTACAGAAATTTAAAAACATATGCAAATAAAACAATCTCAAGGGAAGCTACTACAGAAAGAGGAAAACACATTTTTTTTGGAAGACATAAAATAGATCAGAGTGGCAACTGACTTAACTACAGCCTAAATACCTATAAAAATGGACACTTGATTCAATGCAAGCCAAAGTGCTAAGAAGCTCAAAAAGACTACAAGATATTTAATATCACAGAAGAAAAAGAAGAGGAACAGGGCTGAAGAAGAGGAATTGGTGTCAAATTATTGAAACTGGAGCAGCTGGGCTCCTAGGTAGACAGTCTACCAGCTCTTGACACTCCCATGTTCTGAAAGAAAATAAGGCAAGGACCAAATGAAGACGCATATAGGTCAATCCCATTCATATTCTTGAAGATCAGAGAAATGATCACTTGATGACTCCAAGAGTCCTGGGGGTCTAAGTACCTTGGGGATCTACTGTAAATGGCTAGATCTCCATTTATTACCTGACCTCTATCATGTGCCCCTTTCTCTGATGGGAAAGGCAGGATGATGCTTTGGGCATCTGAATCTCTGGATAGAAATGATAACTTGTACCCTATGTCTGAAATCTCATACAATGTCTAACTGTTCCTTTTCCATCAGTATAAATGATTGAAAGTCTCTTTGGAGAATAAGTGGGGTAAATATTACAGTGTATATACTTCCATAGCATTTATAGTGTGTGTGTGTATATCTGTGCACATACATGTGAAAAGAGCACAGTTATAACTCCAAAAAATATGAAAAAAACATAATCATACATTAACTTGGATCTATAGAAAACAATATCAGCAGTCATAATAGGCAAAAGGAAAGGTGATGAGAAAGCACTGTACTTATAATGACAGGTTTAGGAAAGAGTAGTAGAACCAGAACATTGCCTGTGAGCTGGCACTTTAGCTGTCTCTTCAGCAGACCATTCTAATATAGTAGTTTCCTTTCAATCCATGACTTCAAGTGAAATCTGAAAATATTAAATAGAAAACTCCAGACTTAAACAATTCATATGTCTTAAATTGCATACCATTCTAGGGTAGAATGATGAAATTTCACCTGATCCTTCTCCATCCTGTCCAGGATATGACTTTTCCTTTTGCACAGTGCATCCACACTGTGTACAGTACCCACCCATTATTCACTTAGAAGCTATCCGGTTACTGTGTTGCAGCATTGCAGTGCTTGTATTCACATGATCCTATTTTGCTTAGTGACCCTGAAATGCAAGAGTGGTAATGCTGGCAATGCAGATATGCCAAAGAAATACTGCAAAGTATTTTCTTCAAGTGAAAGGTTGAAAGCTCTCAACTTCATAAGGAAAGAAAAAAGATTATGTGCTGAAGTTATTAAGAATAAAGCAAAGAAATCCAAGGCTGTTAAAGTTGTGGCAACAGTGCATAATAAAAGCTTAGTTAAAATGGAAAAGGCATTAAATTATGGGCTTTGATATTACCCATAATGTCAGTCATCCACAGGAAGTTTTAGAATATATCCTCTGAGGATCAATGAGGGGTCACTCTCCTGTGCTAGCTTGTGGTGGGGAGAGAAGGCTGCTTGTGCACATCTTACTCCTGAGGTTGAAATAATCTGGGGAGTCAAAATCTACACGGGGGGTGAGGGGTGGGCGGGCAGTGGTGGGGCTTCCAGAATGATGGCAGAATAGTAAGCAGCAGAATAAATAGCTTCTCTGAGAGATACAGTCCAAATGCTAGAATATAGCATCAATGGGAAGACAAGAAGGAAGGAAGTGGGTCCCCTGGACCTAGGAAGAATCTAAAGTGAGAATTGAAGCCCACAGAAAGAATAAAAAGGAAAAACTTAAACAAAGAAGAAGGCAGTAGCTGGCGGTGCCTTTGTCTGGAGCCGGACCCACTGTGCCAGAGGCGCTGTTGGAACCTGGGTACACATGATCAAGGTGATGTGGCAGCTGGTACCCTGGAGGCCTCTGCAAAGAGAATCAGCATTGGAAGGAAGCAGCAGTGAGGGGAACAGCAGACCTGGAAGACTGCACTGGCTGGTGGTGAGTACAGAGAACTCGGTCTTCTCGCGGGAGAGAGCAATTGGCCAGGAACCGTTTTGGAATCAGACCAGATAAGCCCAGAACCAGGACTGCTCCTGGCTTCCTCCAGCAACTCCTAGCTGGGCACAGACCTGTGGAAATTGCTCAGACTGAGCCCCGCCCCTGCGTGCATCCTACCAGCCGTTGTGGAATTTCCCTGCAGGTAGTCAGCTGGGTCTGGAGGCAGCAGCTGGCCCTACCCCTGTGCACACCACAGGGGTGCTAGTGGAGGATCCCAACTGTGACCAGCCCAGGTACACAGGCTGTAGCCAGCCCCATCCCCACACACACTCCACCAGCCATCACGGAGCCAACAGCTTGGGAAAAGCAGAAGAAAGCCCTGCACCAGCACATCCAGTAGCTACCATCAGATATCCATAGCCAGCACTGGCTAGAAGAACCAGTCTCACTTCAGGGAAATTGTAGCCAATGCAGGAAGTGCCTGGGACCCCAGTACCCATTTGTCCAGAAGAACCCAGGAATATGTCAAGATAAAGAAGCAAAAGGCAGTCTCTGGCCTCCAATCCAAGCAGAGTAAGTCCAGGAGATGCAAACAGGGAAGAGATTAGGAGTTGCACACTTGAAGCTTCTGAAGCAATGGCAACTGAGGTAAATAAACAATTTTAAGAAGCTATAAAAGAAATTAGAACAGAAATACTAACTCGGGTAAAAGAAGAAATGAAAAACATAATAAAAGAATTTCTAAACATCTCTAAAGAAGACATAGATTTAAAAAAAATGGAGGAGCATAGGAAAATGAGGGAAACCTTGAATGAACAATGCAAAAGAGATTTAGAATACATGAAACAGATTCAAAGAGATACCCAGGAAATTAAAAACTCCATTGAAAGCTGGCAAAACCACTTGAAAGAAACTGAAGATAGACTTTCAAATCTTGAAGACAGGTTTGCAGCTTGTGATCGTGAAAGGAAAGATGTCTTAAAAACAACAAGAAACTTGGAAGTAACAATTCAATGGCTGCAAGACAACCCAAAGAAATATAACTTAAGAATAAAAGGTGTGAGTGAAAAGCAGGGGTCAACATAAATGACATTAAAAGTCTATTTACAGAAATAATATCAGAAAACTTCCCAAACATGGGAAAAGGAGGTGACATTCAGATAAGTGAAGCATATAGAACTCCAGCTAGCCATAACCAAAATAAATCTACACCCAGACTTATAATAACCAAGATCCCAGAAATTCAGCACAAGAATAGAATATTCAAAACTGTTAGAGAAAAGAAACAGATCATCTATAAAGGAAAACCCATCAGAATCACTATAGACTTCTTCTCAATACAAACCATCAGGTCAAGAAGAGCTTGGAGTGAAGTATTTCAAGTCCTGAAAGAAAATAACTCCCAACCCAGATTGATATACCCTACAAAACTATCTTTCAAAATTAAGGGAGAAACGAGATACTTCCATGACAAAGAACAACTGAAGGAATTGACCACCAAACCAACCCTACAAAGAATACTGAAGGACATTCTAGAGAGAGATTAAAAAAAAGACCACAGCTCCAGGAACAGTGGCAGAGGGGTATCACTGAGCAGGGCAGACAATTGATTGAAGAGGAAAAGTAGGCAGCCAACAGCAGGAAAATAGCATGGCAGAAACAAGGCAGTGCATGTTGTCTATAACCATTAATATAGATGGCCTCAATTCACCAATAAAAAGAAACAGGTAGAGTGGATCAGGAGATAGGATCCATCAATATGCTTTATACAAGAAACACGTTTAACTCAAAAAGGGGGTTCACAGACTGAAAAATCAAAGGAGAGAGAACAAGGCTCTATGTGACAGGGAACCTGAAAGAAGTGGAGATAGCTTGCCCATTAGCTGCAGTGTGGACAAGAAAGACATGGCATTTTTATACAATGGAAAGCTACTCAGCTAAAAAGAAAGATAACCTTGAGGCTCTTGTAGGTAGATGGATACAACTTGAGAGCATGCTCATGAATGAAATGATTCAGAGTCACATGGGTGAACATCATGTTGCCTACCTAGTATAAAAAAACTAAAGGAGTTAGTGGGAGCCAAAATATACTATACATATTGTGAAAGTGAAAGAGGAGGAAATGTCTAAAAAGGGGAGGCAGTGGCCGTTGTTAATCTATATCATGATTTGAATCCCTTATAGTTTTTATGTTCTGTTTGGTTTGGTTTTACTCTGTTTTGGTTTGCCTAATTTTATTATATTTGATGGCATGGACAGCTATTTCAAAGATAACAAAATACATTATGAAAGTCATTATTGATTTCCTATTATTTTGTTTTGAAGCCCTGTATTGCTTTCATTGTTTTGTTTTGAGTGATTTTATTCTATTTTGATTTGTTTGATTGTATTATGTCTGATATCATAGGCATATATACATCATAGGTAATTACTTAGAAGATAACAAGAGGCATTATGGTAACCACTATTGTCTTACTATTGTTTTGATGTCCTGCATTGCTTCTATTGTTTTGTTTTTATTAGTTTTATTCTGTACTATTTTGTTTGATTTTATTATGCTTGATGGTATGGGCAGTTATTTTAAAGATAACAAGAGGCATTATGGTAGCAATTATTGATTTCCTTTTATCTTTTTTTGAAGTCATGTACCATGTTCATTGTTTTGTTTTGACTGACTCTATTCTGTTTTATTTCATTAGGTTTTATTCTCTTAAAAAAAAGTCTACAGAGGAATCCACCCAGTTGTCCTAGTTCCATGTCAGGATCTCAGGTTTCCCAAACTAGAGTAGTCCTGACTACCCTGGTGGAGCTTTAAACTACTATTGAAGTTTCTCCAGTTTGAATAAAATCTGTGCTTAACTACATCAGCTTTTCCTGAGGGTCCTTTGTATAAGATGAAAGCTAATTATTTAGACATAAAGAGATTTGTTTTGATTTATGGTTCTAAGCTGAGGGGTAAAACACAGTGATGGTCATCTTGCTGACAGAGTTGGGGGAGGGCGTCTTGGGGCAGGGAGATACAGAGGGTGAGAAGGCCATGAGGGTTTCTTTAAAATCCACCTTTGGCTTTTACACTCCATTTTTAACATGTTAGTTACCCCGGGTTTTCATTAGTAATCTATAAAGTTTCAATACAATTTAGAACCAACCAACCTATTTTACTACCTTATTTCTC
Source organism: Dasyprocta punctata (assembly GCA_004363535.1). NCBI lineage: Eukaryota > Metazoa > Chordata > Mammalia > Rodentia > Dasyproctidae > Dasyprocta > Dasyprocta punctata. The sequence continues at coordinate 59,496 of RJWM01008499.1, read as the reverse complement.
AACCCACTTCCATCACATTTCCAGTGCCTGACTCATCTCCCTGGCCAGTATTTTTTCTTCACCAGCACATCCTTGCTTATTGCCTGAAAAAGTTTTACCTTGTTCTAGGGACGGGCTGTGTACTGATTGCCACCTGGAACCGGCTCCTCATTACCACCCCCCATACTTCACTTTACTGCTGTCTTGGACAACTTCTAGAACCAGTGATCACAGGTCTAACGTCCCAGAAAATGGATGTAAGTTTGATTTGGGGAGTGAAAATTTTTATGGGGAAGACTATTTGTAAAAGAAAAGGGAAGGATGAAGAATGAGGCAGAGTAAGCATCAGATGACACTGCAGATATGATGCATCTCTGCCATTTCAGTGGGAGCTGTGGAGTAAAGACTGCCTTTGAGAGGAGCCCTGTGTTGGGAGGAAATGGCCTTGTGACTCTGAGCTAGGAACTACCTGACACGAGTATAAGCTCAGCCACCTGGCTATGTTCAGTCATTGCCTTGGTCATTAGGAGAAAAGGATGATCTTGACTTAAATGTTGAGTTGGATCTTCAAGGAATTAACTGAAGCATTCCTTTCCCAAAGAGAAGATCTGAGACATGCACAGTCATGCATCACTTAACGACAGGCATATACTCTTAGAAATGCAACATTAAGTATTTTTGAAGTTAGTGAACATCCTAGAGTGTACTTATACAAACATAGATGATACCTAGGCTATGTGGCAAAATCATCGTCATGTGTACAACTGGTCACTGACTGAAACATCATAATGTGATATATGACTATATGTGTGTGTGTCTGCTGCTACATGATTCCTATCCTGTGCTTATATTCTGACAAGGCAAAGAGACACATAAGCATATGGTTTCTGTTCAGTGTGGCATGCACAATGTACAGGGTCAACTTGGCATACCAAGTGGAGGAATGAACGGGCCGGGGAAAGTGAGAGTGAAGATACTTCCAAAGGACTCTCACTTTCACTGATTAGCAATCCCTAGGATAATGCTCATCTTCTCCTCTCTCTTAGCACGTTGACTTGAAAGATTGAAATAAGACCACAGTGTGTGTAATGTGTATTCACAAAGGCCAATTTATCTTTTTATTTTTAAATGAAAATAGCTAAAACGATGCGTGGCATCTTCCAACCACAAATGGTGAAGTAGTTAGCCAAAGTGGAAACTAATTTGATTTTTTATGGAGTTATAAGAGAACGCCAAGAAAATGTCTTTAGTGCAGAATGTTTCGTGGTTACTCAGTTTTAAGGATTTAGTAGCTTTTCTAACAACCATCAAAAAGTATTTATCAAGTGACTTGCAACTGAAAGATACTTTACTGTGGAATACCTTCTGAGTTTGGGGATAGTCAATAAATTATTCTACTGCCTAGATAAACCATCACCCAGGAAAACCCTTGATCAATTCCTCCAAATTACAACAGCTACAGTTATTATAAATTTACTTAATATTTGTTCTTTGTTGAAATTTTTAAATTACAGAGTTAGAGCATGCTTTATTAAAGAAAAAAGTAATACAGAAATAGTAACATGTCATCTCTCTTTTGGAGTGATACCGTTTTGTGATTCCTAAGCTATATTATGATTATTTTCATTTCATTCTGGGAAACTTTATTCATCTTACATGTGTGGAAGAATGAAAAGGCATGTACATTGAAATTTTTTTTCTCAGTACATGATCTTTCTCTGCAATTGTTGAATAATTACAAGATAATACACCAAAGAGATAAACTCCAATATTAGCATAATTTTAATTAGCCATTATCAGACCTTTTTAAATTGAACTGTTAAGTCACACTGAAGAATTCTCCCTAGAAAATGTTATGAAGAAATCATTCACAGCTTGGTCCCTCAGATGTATTTTTCTTCTAGTTCTTGCAAAAAGTACACACATGTGTGTTATAAAAATGTTTATGGCTATAATATACATTGCTTAGAGATTATGAACAATTCTATCAAGCCCTAACAGGTGGTTAATGTATTCCAGCCTCTGAAAAGTTTTAAAATGTTTGACACTTGCTTGAAGTCACTAAGGAAAACTACCCACCAATGAAAAATTTAGGCCATTCTATAGCAATGATACTCTTTAAGTCAGTCAGAAGCCTGGATACCATGACAAATTTCTTCCCTGAAATGTTGACGCATGGTACTCAGAGAAAATGCTTCTAAGAGTCCTTAGCCAGGGTAATTAAAACCATCAATTATTTTCTTAATCATATATTCAACAACATAAATTCCTTGGTCTTGAATATTTTACTTGACTTTTATGGTGTGGCCCTTGTCAAGTGGTGTGCAAGAAACTACAGAGATTCTGCAGGGCCACGTGTCCATCTGGGTTTGATTAGCTAATTTATCAAGTACTTGTGTGCAGTTTTTCAGACACATGGTTTTACTTCTCTACTTTTCAAGTAAGTTCTGTTTCCTTAGGCAGATGTTGCAAATTAGTTCTTAAAATACTGCAAATAAAGAAATTCCTTATAGCAGATCTAACTCTGTTGTGAACTTCATTACTGAGTCATGAAGATAGAAAAATCCCAAAATTCTATGCAAGTCCTCCAGAAAGAATTTTTTTTAATTTGAAGACATTTAAAAAAATAAATTTAAAGACATTTTCCCTTCTTCCTTTTACTTTCTTGTCCCTTGGTGTATGCTTAAGACACTGCACTTTAAAGAAGTCTGGAACACTTTGAGTTCAGATTCATTCTTGGCCATAGAAAATGTGAATACCTTTAGTTTTTCTCAGTTTCTGCAGTTGTTCCATGAAACCAAAACTCTGTTCTGAAAAGAAAAAAGCACTATTAAAGCATCCACTTGAACTTCTACTTGTAAGAATCTCATTCAGTAGGTCTGAAGGTCAGTTCACTGGATTCATCACACGCAACATTAACTCATAGCTCTTAAACCTATCCAGCTAAGGTGTTTAAAAAGTGTTGTTCCATGAGTCCACATTACAAGAAGAAAGTACTTTTAGTCATTATGTGCAGAATGCCTAGGTTTTATTTTCTGTTTGCCCCATCTCGTAAAAAATGAATAAGCTATGAAACTTATAAATTAAATGAAATATATCTCAATAATCTCATCTATTCACATTTTTAACCATCTACTCTACTCCATGCCATCAATTCTCATTTCTCCAAAATAGTCTAACCCCATATTTTCAGCTACCTGCATTATAACTCTGCCTGAATAGAAAGAGAAGTCATAATAGTTACTCCAAAAAGTATCACATTGTAAGTTATGCCATGTCAGGAAGGCAGGATACTTAGATCTCACCATTCAAAATATGGTGTGTGCACCTGCAGCGCTGGCATGACTCAGGGGCTTGTCAGAGATGCTGAATCTTAGGAATTCCTGGGCAATCATCATCTACATTTAATGAAGTCTTTAGGTAATTCATATAAACATTAGGGTTTCAGATGCTTAAATTAGACTAAGGCACAAAGATTTTAAAGTCTGATAATTTCAAGTCTGTTCTCTGACATGTTGACTACGAGACTATAAACTTCTTTGAACACCAATTTCTCATGTATAAAAACATAACAATACTTTCATCAAAGTGTTTTACATAAGCACATAGCTACAGTTAGCTAGGAGGAAAGTTCTGGTGTTCTAGTGTACAATAGGGTGACTATTGTCACCATACTGAATGCTTCAAAACAGCTAAAAGAAGACAGGGGTCTGAATGTTTTACCACAAAGAATGCTAATTACTCTGATTGGGTTATTACAGTGTATGCTGTAATGAAACACCACACTGTAACTTATAAATGTGTATAATGTTTGTGTGTCTAAAACAAAATTTTAAAAGAAAAGAAAAAAAGGTTGTTGCAATGTGTCCAACCAAATTTGTTTTGTTGGTGTGTGACAGATTTAAATCAGTTACATAAACTATTAAATCAGATCATATGAAACCGTAAGAGAAAAAAATATGTTGTCAAATATTGGCAGCTTCCTGTCATTCAAATCTTACCTAGTAGAGTAAGTTCTTAATAAACTACTAGCAATAAGTATCTGCATTGATTTTCTTGGCTGTTACAATGAATTATAATGGATTAAGTGACTTAAAACAATAGAAAATCATCTTCATGTTTCTAGAGGGCAGAAATCTAAATCAGAGCTGATAGGGTTGGTTTCTCCTGGAGCTGCTGAGGGAGAATTTCTGTCATCCCTCTTTCCTTTCCTCTGTGGTTGCTGGCAATCTCTGGCATCCCTTGGCTCACAGATGCGCTACTCTCACCTCTGCTGCTATCTTTACATGATGCTCTCCCGATCTCTGAGCATCTTTCCTTCTTCCTATGAGGATGTCTGACATTAGATTTAGAGCTCATCCTGAATCAAGTTTCACCTCCTCTTGAGATCTTATTTCCAAATAAAGTCACATTCTGAGATTCTGGGTGAATATAAATTTTAGAGGGACATTTTTCAACCCTCTATAGCACCCTCTCTCACTCCCTTTCAATGATACTAGTAACATCAATCCTTCAAAATTAGCTATCCTTGACCCTTTATTCTCCCATATTTTTTTTTATTTATAATTTTTTTTACTTTAAAGATACTAAAATCCAACGGGACATAACAGAACAAAGTCAATCAAAACAAAGAAGCAGAACTGGTACAGAACTTTGAAGAAAGATACTATGAAAACAACAGCTACTATGGTATATCTTGTTATTTTCAGAATAGCTGACCATTCCAACAGTTACAGTAGAATTGAACCAAAAACAAAACAGAATAAAACCAATAAAAACAGCATATAAAATAAAGCAAGATAATAATAATAATTAGAGTAAAGCAAAACAATGAGAACCATAATGGGCCTCGAAGACAAGACAGAAGAGAATCCCCCATATTTGCTACATTGCCTACTGTCATCTTCCTAAGAGATGCTCAAGTTGCCAGCTGCAGGCCTGCAAAATCAGTGAAACAATACTAGCATTCAGTTGCTTAATGTTCCTTAGTTGCTATCAATTTAGCCAGACTTCCGAACCAGCAGTTTGCTTGGGGTGGGAGGGGTGTCCTTGATTCTAAGCCCATGTGCCTGTAGGTGTACAGGTGGTGCATGTTTCTCTTCCTGGAGTCCACACCAGTCTCACAGTCCCCTGGAAGGCAGATTAGTTGTCCTCTGGTCGGAGCTGCTCGGACTCAGCGGGGTGGGTACTCCAGGGGCCCATTCTTGTTCTCTTCCAGGGGTCTGCATCTCCCATATTTCTTATATTCAGGTCTAGTGATATTTTCCTTCAAAACACTCCCATTTTAGTAATATGGGACCAGACTTGCCTTTTAAAGTTAAGCAAAAACAGGGGAGGTCATAATAAAGCCAATGCTGAAAAAGGCCTCCCATTTGGGTGAAAACAGCTGAGGGCATAGATTTGTACACCGCAGAGGGTGTGCTAGGAAAAGGAGCCCCTTATTCTGGCAGCAGGACCTGCTTTCAGTGCTCTCCACTTTCTCAGTGGGGGCTTTTCTTACAAGGGTAACTCTAGAAAGTATGTAGCTTCCCTACGATATGAAGTGTGTTATGTTAGGTAATGGCACTCACATAAAAATATATACAGAAAATTAGTGGAAAATGCATCAAAATGCAGTAATTTATTGTCCTTGTGGACATGTTTTACCTCCTCACCTCCATTTCCTATAGTAAGCATGCATTCGTGTGTAGATTAAACCTTTTTTTCAATGTTGATGAGAAAAACTTACAAATGTATTGAATAGATAAATTAGTTACCAAATGAAGCTGAGTGAAATGGTTCAGTGAAAAAATATTTAAGCTAAAGTTCTAGATGCTACTTAAAAATTAAAAGAAAATGTAGGAAATGTGGTTTTTCTCAGTGCCAAAGTAATAGAAACATTTCAGTTCTCTATTGCTATTTAACAAATCATCTCAATATTTAGTGCCTTAAAACTGTCACAACCATTTATTATCCTTTATGGATCTCTGAGATGGTTGGGATCTCTTGGACAGTCCTTCCTGTGCAGTGTTGAGTAGAGCTGTAGAAACTTAGAAGCTTGACACTCCTAGAACCTCCGAAATATCTGTCCCACATCACTTACAGGAAGTGAGAGCTGTTTCCTGGGAGGTCATTGGGGCAGCAACAGGGGTGCCTCAGCTCATCTCTGAGGGCTTCTCCACACGGCTCAGACCTCCCACAACGTTGCTGGCAGCTTAGATTCCCAAAAAACAGTGAAGATGAGAATTACAGATCTTTTAAGGTCCAACTTTGAAAATTGTACAATATAAACTTAAGGTAAGGTATGGGGGGAGAAACAGACAGAAACTCTCAGCTTACAGAAATAATAAACAAAAAGATCGATTTGGTGATAAGTGTTTTGAAAAACAATCATAGGGAAATGCAAAAATTAGAAAGAAATTAGCAATTCATACAGCTAATAAAAGCTTACCTTGAGACTCTGAGTAATAGAGATTTGAATTACATTCCTTAGAACATAGCTTATTGTTTTCCCATTTGCTAATGTCCCTTTTTCCTTGTATTACTTATTTTCTTTCCATTCTTTTTAATTCCTATTTCTGTTTCTCCTCTTAGCATAGACCACCAACAGGAATGCTATCTGTATTGCATAGTTCCAGGAATTATGCCATATAAAGCACTCTTAGCACACATTTTGATACATAATATCTGTATCTTAAAGTAGTCCAGCACTTCTTAACAAATGTATTATTGTTTTGTGCCTTATTGCAAATATACATAAATGACATTGCACTCTAAATGTCAAGCATTAGGCTTGCAGCCTCCAGGTACTCATATAGGAAGTTGAGACCATCCTAATAAGTAAAACTCTGAACAAATTGCAGATTCACCAACTCCTCTTGGATCCATAAGAGAAGTGAGGTCTCAGGGAAAGCTGCTGTTGTAGTCAGGGGTTACAGAGAGAACAACTGCATACAGGACACAGAATTTGTAATACTATTTTATAATAGTCACCTAGAGTTATACACAAGAAAGTGCAGGAAAATCTGTCCACAACAACCAGGATATTTAGCCGAGGGCCTGAATCCAACAGCAATGTCTTGCAAGAGTCCAGCTAGGACCCAAATGCATGACAATGCCTCCCACAAATCCAACTGGAAATCTAAGAGCCCACAGTAAGGACTCACGCCAGTCTACTTAGGGTTCTGTGCTGGGAAGGCCAAAGGTCAGTGGTGGAACTAGGAAGTCTATGCCAGCGGGTGAAGGAACTGTGCAGTGGATTGAGGGTTCTACATGGGAGCCGAGAAGTCACGCTCAAAAGAAGAAGCGGGGCTGCCCTGAAGAGCACCACAGCCATCCCCAACGGCAAAGAGGTCCCGCCCTCCTCCGACGATGGAGACTAGTCAAGCACAGGTCAGGAGGCCCAGCGTGACAAGCTTCTCCAGCACACAGCTTCCCCTCCGCAGCCAGGAAGCAATGCACAATGTGAGAAGCAGGGCTCCCGCAACGTGAACCACAGCCACTCTCATTGATGAGGTCCCAAGCTCCTCCAACTATAATGGCCGAATCCATACTGGGGAAGCCAGTATGACAAGCACCTCCAGGAGAACCAGCGGCTTGAAACAGCAACTCTTGAAAGAACCCACAACGCCCCTCTCTTCTTCTCCATGTCTCTATTTATGCTGGCAACTTTATTCAGGTGGAGCATCTTTAATCAATGCCAGCTGAATTAATTCAGTTGGTGCTAAGTTGACCACCAGCTTTTAATCCATAACAGCTGCTATCCCCAAAACTGTAAAGATAAAGATGGATACAACTGGACACGGTTGTGCATGTCTGTAATCCCAGCACTATGGGAGGCTGAAGCAGGAGGATTGTGAGTTTGTGCCCAATCTGGACAACCTCACAATTTAGCAAGACTCTGACTCAAAATGAAAAATGGGCTGGGGATACAATTCAGTGTGAGGGCCCTTGGTTCAATCACTATATATATATATATATATATATATATATATATATATATATATATATAAAATCAGCTTACTAGAAACCTCCAGAAGAGCCAGTGCTGAGGCAGAGAAAACTCTACTGTCACTGACGAGCTTCTGGAGGCAAAATGTGTACAAATTCAAGAGAGAAAAACTCCAGGGTACCCCACAGTTTAATGATATTTACTTCCTGGTGCTCTACCAAGTTTATATTAGTTATTTTTTCATTGATGGGACAAAGTACCTGATATATGCAACTTAAAGGACAAAAGGTTTACTTTGGATTCCAGTTTGAGAGGTTTTAATTTGTCTCTACCGTGGGATAGTTAGAAGATGATATGGTATGCATGTGCAATACACATGTATGGTATGATATGCAATGTATATTATGAACTCTAGAGCAACCAATAAAAGTCATGGAAAGAATACGACTGATATTATGAAAGCTGAGATAAAATAGAATCATAAAATGTCCAGTTAAAATCACTAAAAATGACAAAGAGTGGAAAACAAAAATAACAAATAGAAAATAATAATGAATAGGATAGATATTAATCCAACTGTATCAGTTTGGAATATCAACAGTCCATATGTGTCAATTAAAAGACAAAAATTGTCAGTGTGGAACCAAAAACAAGACCGAACTATATATTGCCTATAAGAAACTCACTTTAACTATAAAAACACTTACACTGTATATTAAAAATAAATGGATTGCTGGGCAAGGTGGCATGCACCTATAATCCCAGCACTCAGGAGGCTGAGGCAGGAGGATCATTGTGAGTTCAAGACTAGCCTGGTCTACAAAGTGAGCTCATGGCCAGCCCAAATGGCATAGCAAGACTCTATCTCAAAAAGACAAAAAACAAAAAATAAAAGTAAAAATAAATGGATGGAATTTGATGACTTATTTTTTTTAATTTTTAAAATTTTATTTTAAATAGAATAAAACCAAGCAAAATAAAACAGAATAAAGCCAATCAAAACAAACCAGTGTAAGTGACACAGGACTTCAAAACAATACAAAATCAATAATGGTTACCATGATGTCTCTTGTCTCCAAAATAGCTGCCCATATGTTCAGACATACTAAAATCAAACAAAACAGACAGAACAGAACCATTAAAAACAAAACTATGGAGGAAGAGAAAGAGATGGGCCTCTCAAGAACCTGCCCTGCTGGGTCAGAGTGGCTCCAACCAGAAGACAACTAGTCTGCCTTCCGGGGGCCTGCACAATGGGCACGGACTCCAGGAAGAGAATCACGCACCTCCCGTACACTTACTGGTGTGGGCTAAGAATCAAGGACTCCCCGCCACCTCACAGCCCACCCTCCCACCCCCAGTAAAGCAACTTGCTGGTTTGGAGGTCTGGCTAAATTGATAGCAACTAAGGTACATAAAGCAACTAAATGCTAGTATTGTTTTGTTCATTTTGCAGGCCTGGGGCTGGCAGCCTGAGCATCTCTTGGGAAGATGACAGTAGGCAATGTAGCAAATATGGGGGATTCTCTTCTGTCTTGTCTTTAAGGCCCAATATTATTTTCATTGATTTGCTTTATTCTGATTAATTTTTTTGCTTTATTTTATATTCTGTTTTTATTGGTTTTATTGTGTTTTGTTTTTGGTTTAATTTTACTGTATCTGTTGGAATGGTCAACTATTCTGAAAATAAGATATACTATAGTAGTTATTGTTTTCATAGTATCTTTCTTTGAAGTTCTGTACCAGCTCTACTGCTTTGTTTAATTGACTTACTCTTATGTCTTACTGCATTTTACGATCTTTAAAATTTAAAAAAACTGAATACAATAAAGGACTTCAAAACAAGACAATAGCAAATCCAAAATGGCAACCATAATATATCTTGTTATCTTTGAAATAGCTGCCCATGCCATCACATGTAATAAAATCAGACGAAACAAAACAGAATAAAACCCAACCCAACAGGACTTCAAAACAAGATAATAGGGAATTAACAATGGCCACCTCCTTCAGAAGGAGATCCTCCATAGATGCTACATGGTGTATTGTTATTCCCTGAATTAGGCCTGCAACCTCAGTGAAACACTAAACATTACAAGCATTAAATTGTATTTTATCTCAATAGCTATCATCACAGCCTGTGTTTCTCCAGATCAGCCAGTTGCTTGGGGTGGAATAGGGTTGGCTCTTCTTATTTCCCAGCCTGAATGCCAAAAGGAGCTGGCATTTGGCTGTCCCCCGTGTGACCCACGCATGGCACTGATTTGCAGGGAGTTCTTGCTTCTTGGTGACTTCTTGTTCTCTTCCCCAACAGTCTGTGAATGGTGCTGACTCATGGGAAAAGTCTGGGGTCTGGCTATCCCCCTGGTTGATGGCTTCTTGCATGTGAAAACAAACTCAAAAAAATTTAGACATTATTATAACTAATTGTAATAATTTACTAAATGTTTACTATAAGTTTTGATAAAGGGTGCAGATTTTTAAAAAGAAAATGAATGGAGAAAGATATATCATGTTAACAGTAATCAAAAGAAAGTGGGAGTAAATATATTAATATCCAACACAACAGACTTCAGAAGGAGAAAATTATCAGGAAAAAAGCACTACATAAAGGAGCAAATTTTCAAAATAAAATTTAACATGCATGCACATAAAAACACAGCATCAAAATATGTTAGGGAAAAACTTATAGAACTGCAAGAAGAAATCAGTGAATCTAGTATTGCAGTTGAAAATGAAATCTTATGTCTTTTCTTAATTTTTCTCTCAATGCTGTTTTTGAAATTTATCTATAATCCTGGCTTATATAAATATTTTTCTCCTCATGGCAGCATAGCATTTCATAATATACATCAATAACATTTTATTTACTATTCTTCTAGCAGTGGACATTTAGTTTGCCTGCAATTTCCTATTGCCACAAATAATACTGGAACACAAACATTTTATTTATTGCCTCTCAGATTCTGACCAATTCTTCTGAGGTTTGAGTTCTGCCAACTTCATTTCCCAGACTTCCTTGCTAGCTCACTTGTTCTTCCAAAGAGAAGGTTGTGGCAGAAATTCACAAGGGAAGGGGAAAAACCCACTTTCTTCTTAGTAACATGTTTTACTGCATTCTCCCATCAGCAACAGATAATGAGGACTCCAGCTCAGATTTTCTTTCAGGCCACTTTGCACCAGCATCACCATGGATCTTCAGAGATGGTAGCAGAAGATGACCTGTAATCCCTCCGCAGTCTGAGTAAAAGCTGTATACCCCTTCAGTGCTTTATACACCAACCAGCTTTGTGGCACCTTCTTATCAGATATATGGACCCTACCTCAAGGGGTGCCTCTTTCAAGCACAGATGTTGTGGTCACACCACTTCTTTTTTGCTTTTTGCTTTCCAGTTCTAGAGATAGCTGCTGCCCACCAGTACTAATCTCCAAGTTACTTAGTGATTATTTTGAACTTTTTGATACCTGTCTGATCCATACCTTGTATTCAGTATCTTCATTTGCAATATCTAGCATTATTTTAATTTTCTTGCCTGTACTCTATTGTTCACTTCTTATGCCTCTGTGCAATTGTTTTTAGGAGAGAGAAATTAGATCCCAGAGTGAGATCATTGGTTTGTAGGAAATATACATATGTCTTTTCAAAAGACTGCTAAAGCTCTTGCCATATGGCTATCACATTTAAACTCCACCATCAGTGACTGACAGACTCCACCCTCTCACATTCTAAGCAATATTGAATATTATTCACTTCTTAAATTTTTGACATGTGGGCTGGAAGTGCTATCATTTTAGGCTTAATTTACTTTTATTTCCAATTATTTAAATTTTTGTTTTACTTCATTAAATTGTTGCTTATTCAAGCTTCACATTTTTGCTGGTAAACCATCATGTCTCCTTTCTCTTGTTGCTTATGTACAAAAGTTTGCTGAAGAGTTTAGTTATTAACCCTTGCCAATATTAGACTTCACAACTGCTAAAATTAAAAGTTATCTAATTAAATCTCCTGGAATAGGCCAAACCAAAAAGAAAGAAAACTGAGACAATCCATCTTATGATATCTTTAAAATTTCCGTATTTCTGCTCTTTACTTGTCTGTGAAGATGTCTTCCTGACAAAAGTTGGTTTTGAGATAAATTTTAATTTCTCTGCTATTCTTTCTGCTCTTCCTACTATGCACGCCTTTTTGTTTAAAATAATAAATATTTTGTGCCTGTCAAAAAAGATATTAGACTGAACAATTATTTTCTGCCTATTATCCCTCAGCTTTGTTATATGTACTTCTGAATTAATAAATACTCAATTTTACATAGTCAAATCCAATGATTTTTTCTAATTATCTTTGCTTTTTAAATCATATTGGTTTGGATATAATTATATCTTTTTTAGCATTTAACATTTTTTTCTATAAAATTGTAGTGCACTCTTTTTCAGGATGACTTGTATTTTTTAATGGTTTTAGTTGGTGGTATTCTGAACATTTTACTTTATATGTGCTGGTCAGTTATTGCTGATGCCAAGGAATATATTTGTAAATTTAATCTTTTACTGTTGCTGCAAAACAAGCATAGTATAACTTAGCACCCTGAGATAGTCATTTTATTTTGCTTTCATATTGTAAGGTCAGTAATTCAGACAGAAAACAGGGGAGGTTTGTCTCTGCTCCAAGATATCTAGAGTCTCAGTGGAGACCCAGTGGCTGCAAGTGACTTGACAGTTGGGGCCTGGAGTTATCTGGAGGGGCATTCCATCATTTATATATCTTAGCAGTTGATGCCAGCTGCCGATGGGACCCTTAAATGACCTTTCAGTGAGAACAATAACATGTGGCTGCTCTATTGGGTTTCTCCTCCTAGGCTAGTTTGAGCTCCCTGTCAATATGATGTCTGAGATCTTGACAGGTTAAGGAGGAAGTGTTTAGGATTTTTATAACTAATGCTTGGATGTCACAATCAGGAACATGCTGGTGGGAGAAACACCATGGTCACTAGGAGATGCGTTGGTGGCTTTCATCTGCAGACCGGGGCTGGTGATACGAAAGATGGCTATGGAGCTGGGTTCTTTAATGGTATAGAGGTCATATAGGGATACTTCTTAACCAGGTCAGGGGGACTTCGAGGGTCTTCGATCCATATAAGTCATAGGCATGGTTTATTAATCATGTGTCCTCAGGAACAGAATTGGCAGGCCGCAAGTTGGCTGCTTAATGTTTGTAGCAAGAAAAAGGGAAAAAATGGAGAACCAAGAAGTTGGAGATGGTTATTCAAATAAAAATTCATGATCCTTTGTTCAGTTCCTATGCCTGAGTCACTTTTCGGATCTGGAACCCAATCACTAAGGAAATACTGGTGACCCCAGAAATCAGGACCCTTCAGCATCACGGCAAATATGTACTCCAAAGATTCCTTCAGTACTTTCTCAAAGCAACCTACAGATGTACACACTTAAGGAGCTCTAGACTGTGGAAATGAAAATGCCCAGACTTTGTGAGGCCTTGTGGATGAAGAGTCTAATTTCACATTGATTCCCATCGTCATGGCTGGCCTGTTAGAGTTGGGGCATATGGATGGAGTCCTGGCCAAAGTCTGACTTATTTTCCTTGTCCCTGAATGTCTTATTGGGATTGACATACTTGGAAGGTGGAGCCCTGAAATTCACTGGGTCCCAGGTCTGTGGAGTAAAAATATCATAGTGGGGACATCTTAGTAGAAGCATCTGAAATTTTATACCCATCTCCCTTTAACCAAAATAGATTAATGCTACCACTAAAGATCTAAAAGTTTCACAGATCTAAAGGTTTCACAGGTGACTCCTATCACATCTCCATTTAATTCGCCAGTCAGCCCCTGCAGAAACTGGATGGAGTCTGAAAAATGACTACAGAGTACTTCAAGCTTCTTCAAGTGACAACCCCAACTGCAATGGCTATATCAACTGTGGTGTCTCAGTCCTTGAATTGATTAATATGGCCTTAGGAATACATTGCTGAGTCATCTGATTGATAAATTCATTATTATTTATCCCATTTAGGAATGAGGATCAGAAAAAAAGAGTTGCATTTATATAGCAAGGACAACAGTATCCAATTTTTCCCCAACAGTAAATGAAGTCATCTTGCCTTGGTAGTAATATAGTCTGAAATAATGTGAACCATTCAAACATAGTGTAGAATATTCAATCATTTTTCTGTCAGTGAAATCATACTAATAGAGCAAAATGAACAAGAGATAGTGTACTTGAAGTCTTATATGATACACATACTCCAAAGGATAAAAGTAAATCCTATGAAGATTTAGGGGCCACCCACTATGGGAGAGCATATAAGGGGTTCAGAGGTCAGGGAAATATTCCGATATCCCTCAAGTTAAACTGCAGTATCTGATTATTATAAAGAAGAAAGCATAGCATCTCATAGACTTTTTTGAGTTCCAGATGCACCATATTCCACCCTATGAATGCTGCTTCAATCTGTAAACTAGATAATCCAGAACACTGCCAGATTTTAGAGGAACCCAGAGCAAAAAAGGGCTCTGCAGTAAGTCTAGAATGCAATACTCTATTGTTTGGGCCATGTAATCTGGTGGACATCAAGACAATGGAGATACCAGTGATGAAAGAAAAAAGAGATATAAGAGATGAAAAGAAATATCATTCAGAAAAAAAGAGACCACTAATGGGAATACCCCAGTGCAGGATCTAGGGTTCCAAAGCAAGAGAGAATAGTATGCTTTTTGAAAAACAGCTCTTGGAGTACTACTGAGCTGTGGCAGACAGCTAGAATATTTCAGCACAATATACCAAAGTGATCATGTACCCCAAATTCTACAACATGGATCCTATTGAACCTACTGATCAATGGGGCCAGCGTGTGGGCCCAGCAGCAAACTATCCTAAGATGACAGTGGTAATGTTGGGTCAGGGAGGATCCAACCAGAAGACAACTAGCCAGCCTTCCTGGTAAGCAGCGCAATGGGTTCCAGGAAGAGAAAAGTCAGTGCCTCCTGTGAGCCTACAGGTACACAGGCTGAGAATCAACAACACCCTCTGCCAAACCCCCATTCCCGTAAGCAACCTGCTGGCTCAGAGGACCCATTAACATGTTAGCAACTAAGATACATAAAGCAACTAAATACTTGTATTGTTTGGTTGATTTTACAGGCCTGGAACCAGCAGTCTGAGCATCTCTTGGGAGGATGACAGTATGCAATGTAGCAAATAGGGGATATTCCCTTCTGCCTTGTCTTTGAAGCCCAATATTGTTCTCATTGTTTTACTTTATTCTGTTTAATTTTTTTGGCTTTATTTCATATTCAGTTTTGATTGGTTTTATTCTGTTTTGTTTTTGGTTTGATTTTACAATACCTAATGGAATGGTCAACTTTTGTGAAGATAACAAGATATAGTATAGTAGCTATTGTTTTCCTAGTATCTTGCTTTGAAGTTCTGTCCTAGTTCTATTGCTTTGTTTTGATTGATTTTGTTCTGTTTTGTTGGATTTTACTATCATTAAAATAAAATTTAAAAAACAAGGCCGCAGTGGTATATCCAATCCTTAATATAGGCAGGACTAGAGAATGTAACAAGCTTCATGAATAGACACATACAGTATTGATGGTTGTATGAGGAGGAGAGGAAGTTCTGTATAATCTAATGAAATGGGAGGAAAATACCCAATCTCAGTTTATAAATGGAGGAGGTTCACTATCTGCCAGTTGCCTGCTGTTGGCTTCTTCAGCATGTGCAAGTCAAAATTTGCATGGCAGCTGTATTAACTTTCCCTTCAAGAGTGACCTAGAAAGGTAGTTAGTTACAAAGGAAAGAATCTTCCCAAGAAATAGGTGGTGAATCTGATCATATTCACCTTGTGCAAGAAAAGGAGCTTGACATGGAATCTATGTGGACCCATGGGAAATAGAACATGGTTTGGCTAACTACTGGAGATCCTGGAAGAAAAAGATTGAAAACTGAGTGCTTAGTCTTCAAAGTAAGAAATTCTGGAGTAGAGGAATGGATAATCACATGCAATTATATGTGAAGTAGACAAATAACTAAGTGGACAAGTTGAGTCAGCCTGTTGTAAGCAACTTTTATCCAGTGCCTACAGCAGTGCCAGCAGAATGCACTCACAAAGTGGCCACCTCAATTGACAGAGAGATTATGGATAGGCCCAACAACATAGACTAAGTAAAACCAATCTGGTTACTTCCAACATCCATCCTGTTAACAACAGGGATGAATGCTAAGTCCCCTAACAAGATAGCATTCATCAGAATGGTCAATAAGCCACTTGATGGTAAGTTACGTTCATTGGGATTCTTCCACCTTGGAAATACCAGCGATTTTTTCTCACAGGAATAGACACATAGTCCTGGTGTGTATTTGCCTCCCCCACCACCACCACAGGGAAGCACCACTATCTGGGAATTTGTGGAAGTCTACACAACGTAACATCCAGCCAGAAAACCCACTTCACTGCACTAGAGGAGCAAAGCAAATAAGCATAACGCACTACTTCACCCACACCACCCAGGAGCTGCTGGTCTATTGCATTATTGAACGGTCTGATGAAGAAACAGAGGAAACGTTAGTCAAAAGGCAATGCCCTGTGAGGTGCAGCACCATCCTCCAGGAAGCGACATGCTTATCAATTCAGAGACTTCTTGATGGTCCTCTGTTTCCACCAGAGGTCTGAAACCAAGAGCTAGGAGTAGAATTGGCCCCCATTATTATTATTCCCAGGTTCTGCAGGATGAGAAGCCCTTGCTTGCAAAAGGGGCATGTTGTCACCTTGTGACTTGGCAAAGTTCTCGTTGAAGTACAGGCTACTTCTCCTCCCTGAATGCTTTGGGATCTTTATGCTCAGGCACCAGAAAGCAAGAAGAAGAATCATCATCTTGTCTGAAGTAACTGACCCCAAAAACATAAGGAGGAACGTTTCCTAACATAACACTGAGACCAGGAGAAATATATGTATGGCATTCAGATGACCCAACTTGAGCATTTTTTGATGCTTCTTGCCCACATGAGTGGAAATGTGCAACAGGTTTGGCCAGAGAAGTTTAGTCTCTGCGGGGAATCAGACTCATCAGAAAAACTGACAAGGCCAACACAGGTAATGCCGTGGGTAAGGAAATTTAGAATGGAGAGTGGAAGAGGGATGATGAAAACCAGTTATGGCCTTGAGACCAACTTCAGAGACAAGGGCTCTCCACTGTCATATTCACTTCCCTTGAAGCATCCCTCTGGAAATAGGGTCAAAATTCATGGAGAAAGGACTTGCTGGCAGCTTCAAGCTGTTAGTTTCTTCAGGGTCCACCTCAGAGTTTGAGCCACATTTAAGCTCTTCTGGGAAAAGAGTCAGTTAGTGAC
Organism: Dasyprocta punctata; assembly: GCA_004363535.1. NCBI lineage: Eukaryota > Metazoa > Chordata > Mammalia > Rodentia > Dasyproctidae > Dasyprocta > Dasyprocta punctata. The sequence continues at coordinate 42,218 of RJWM01008499.1, read as the reverse complement.
AGAACAAGGCAATGGTAGCTGAGTCCAGGCTCTTCCTGGGGTAGCCCCTGGCCAATAACTGAGCAAGGCAGTTGTGTAAGGACTTAGCCCTTTGTGCACCATGGGAGTCTGTCCCAGGGGACAGTCTTACTCCCAGCTTCCAATAAGATTGGCAGAGACACAGTCAAGTTCTCATTGTGATCTAGGGTTTCCTCTGCTCAACCCTACTTCTTTCTTTCCTTTTTTAAACTCGATCTTGAACTCACAACCTCACACCTGCCCAGCAGGCGCTTAAGCCACTGAGTCAAACTCGCGAATGTATTTTTTTTTTTTTTTTTTTTTTTTTTTTTTTGAGACAAGGTAGCACTATGTAGTTCAGGCCAGTCTCCAACTCACAACACTCCTCCTACCTCAGCCTCCCAAGTGCTGGGATTAAAGGCATGCACTACCACGCCCGGCTCTTAGTGTTAAGTTTTGCATTCTCAAATCAACCTCTCTTCCTGCTCTTCAAAGAACCCACCCTACAACATGTTCTATTCACTTTTACAACCAGTTTACCTAACACAGCCCCTGGAACATAAAGATTGAATTAGCAATTTCATTTTACGACAAACAATGTGCTTAGTCATCATTAAAAGTAACATGGAAAGGCAAGCAAATTTCTTTTCTTTTACTTTTATCTTCTAATCAAAAAAAAAAAAAACACTTCTAGGAATTTGAGCACAGCAAGGATGACGATGTTTCGTTGGCTTCTTATTCAATAAAATGAGGCAATTTGATTCTTCCAGGTCCTTTGCAGTTTTCTAAGGCAGCAAAATTTCCATGCTGGTGAAAAGAAGACAAATTTGTACTTAGATCCTAAGGAATTTTCACCAAAGTGTTTTCTCGAACAACTGAAGATGTGTTCAGCATAGCCAGTCACATTAGAGACGCTACCCATAAGGACAAGGCAGTTGAAATAGTGCATCAGTCAAGAAAACCACATAAAAGCCTCCATGCAATGCTTAAGCCACCCACACAGCTGCCTGAGTCATTAGTCAAGGCTCAGAGGCAGGGATGCAACCCATGTGGTAGCTGAAAGACTATTTGAAGAGCCTGGCAAAGGCTTTTTGATTTTATAAAGGGTTCTTTAAAATGAGAAACAAAAAATAATTTATATCAGCTGCCCCCTCTTCCCACTTCTCAAATCAGGTTTCCCGTATCACCCTTTAGATGGCTTTGCAGCTACATATACAGCTTTGCTCCAAAGAACTCATATAAATACCACTCTCCAGATGCACTCCCTGGGATGAGAGCAATACTGATTGTTTCTCCGGACAGATGAAAATTGTCTCTCTCCAGGTCAAAGTATTTTAAAAGTAAAGAACTTGGGCCAGTCAGTTTTATCTTAGGGGTAAGAAGACGTACTCTCCCACAAATTCTCTTGGAGCATACTGGTGGCAGTGTGGGGGAAGTGGACCTCAACCTTAAAAACCTGACACGTTCCCCACAGCAGAACCTCCTGGGGTCTCCATCTTGGTTATTTTACCAAATAGAATCAAAATTTGAGCAGCCTTAAATTTCCCCTGCACTCTTTTTATTCCTAATAAATGTTGTAGAGTAATTTTTTAACATAAATTTCAGGGTGATCTTTAGTAATCGTTTGAGTCAAACACAATGTAAACTCCTTTGCAGTATGCTCTACCTAATGTTAGCTTAGTTGGATGCAAATGGTGAACTTCCTCTTAGGCAGAGGTAGACAGTTATTATAAACTGTACTGAAGATCATAGTGGTTTGTGATTGAAATAAGCACAAAGAGGAAGACTATAAACTTCTTCTTAACTTGATATGACCAGTAAGAGCCTGGTAAGTATGTAAGTGTATAAGACCTTCATCATATCCTGTTAATTCTTTTTTTTTTTTTTCCGGCACTGGGGTTCAAACTCACAACCTCACGCCTGCCAGACAGGCGCTTAAGCCACTGAGCCAAACTCCCAGCCCTCATCATATCCTGTTAAGAGGAATGAAATAATTTCATATTTTTCTACCATTCACTTTATATTCAATTTAAAATACAATAATTTTCTTTGTATAGCATTGTCTCAGCCCTTTGTTTTCTTAACAAATAAGACAGTAATTTAACAGAACAGACATTTAAACATATAAAACATAATGGTTTCATCTAAAGAGAATATTTGTCACATTTACATGTATATGTTTGTAACTCACTTTTACTTAACACAAACAAAAATGTTAGTTTATTAGCATCTGAAACAACTATTACCATATATCTAATATAAGTATGGAGATAGTGAATTTTAAAAGTAAATTTGATTTCATGTGCTAAATATACCTCTTTTAAAAGGAAAATGGATTGACTTCAATGCGGACTTTTAGTATAAGCCCTCTAGACACAATTTCCTAAGAAACCTTGCAAGTCCCTCTCCTATAATGTGCCATACCTCTAATTTCTCTTTAACTGCTGGCCTCCAAAATAGTTGCTTTTTAAAGGTCACATTACAAATAGTCTAAATATATGTATGTAACAAATTATGGTTTTAACTGGCTTTAGATTCAAAGGTGTAAATGTTACGCTGCAGCATAAAAGAAGAAAAAAAGGAGAAACAGCGAAAAGTAATACTGACAGAATTTAATATGCCAACAATTGTGAGGCATACGCTACAGTTTCTGGCGACCATACACAGGGCGTGAGAAGCCTTGTTAGTAGTCATACTTAGCGAAACACACATGATGCTAAGCTCCTTAGGAGCCCACAACAATGCTTTTTACCTCTGTTGCAAGAGACAGTTGCCTAACTGTCAGTGGTAATGAGAAGGCTACTTTTTCATAATACCAACTATAGAAAATCTCCATGAGCAAAGATATATGTTCTTTATTTTAGATAATTTGAGCCTAGTTCTCATGCTATGCCAAGAGGAAAAAGTGTACAAAACAGTTTTTTTGATAACTTTTGCTTCAAGTAAATTGCATCAGTTGTTTGAACAGATTGCTGAGTGACAAGAAGCTCACTAGTGGGCACTGGGCTGGGAAGAATAATATCACTAAAAATGAAATGACAGTTCTACAGAGTGGAGATATTATGAGAGGCTACAAAGAGAAAATCTAGGAAGCTATAAGACATAACTTGAAACCATCTGTATAGGAAAAATGAATTTCTGATTACCTACTGATGCATGACAAACCACCTCAAAATTATTGACTTAAAACAACAATTTAGTATGATTCTTTCTCATCATTCCTTTGTGTGTGTGTGTGTGTGTATTCACCTGTTTTACTTAGGTTTACATTTTTTTCAAATTGCAACCGGAAGCTAAATACAGTTGTAAACCAGAGAGCACTAGCTTTACTCCAAAGGAGTAGAATCACTCAGATTCACGCCAATAGACGTATGCAACCGTTAAGCAAAAATTTTTTTATTGAAAAGAAAGGAACAAAACAAACTACACAGTAGCCACTCCTTGTGTTCATTGCACAAAATGAGTTCTGCTTTTAGAACTTTGACATTGGTTATTTTTACAATTTAATTTTTTAGTAACTTTTTTCCTATTCCAAAACCCCTCCCCCCGTTTTTTTCTTTAGGATGGTGTAGAGACCAGAATTTCAGAACAATTCACTGAAATTATTTTATAATTAAAATCTCTTCTCCTTAACACCAAAAATAAATAAATAAATAAATAAAAACCAAAGTAAAGTCCTCTACCTCTTATGGTTTCTCCAATTATGAATGCATTTCTCAGTTTTATAGCTGCTTTAGACTTCTTCAGACTCCACATCTGCTTTAATGTGTATAAACGCATTCACACTAGGCTGTGGGTTAGGAATTTGGGCAAACACGGTGGGACCTGTCTGCCTCTACACCAGTGTCTGGGATGATTTCAAATAGCTACGGACTGAAAAGTGGAGGGGATGCTAAGACTTCCCATGCAGCTACTTGGGGTCCTTTCATCACACAACACTCTCAAGATTGTCAAAGACCTCATATTATAACTAAGAATAAGACAAAACTGGACAGAGTCTGCCAATCCCCTGATGTCAGTTCCGGGGTAAGCATAGCATCCTTTCCGCCATCGTTCATTGGTCAAAGCAGTCACTAGTCAGCTCAAGGTCAGGAGAAGGTCAACTAGGTCATACATTTCACCTCGCAAAAGGTGGATTACCAAGGACTTTGTCGCCCTTTTTAATAATCACAAACACAACAGAGACACTTTTAGAAATACCGGCATTAAAACAAACTCATGTTTTCTTTTAAAAATATTTCAGATGGGGAAAAAATTGCTTGTGAGTTGTTCAGATAATTATGATTAACTGAAAAAAAAACCCAACTAAAGCAGATGATCTATTGGGAATAACTTCTTTGGCTCCAAATTATCCTTCTGGGAAAAGATGTTTTATATTTATGTTGGGCCATTAAAAAAAAGTGCATTTTTTAGGAATACAACAGAGTGATTTAACAACAGAATTACACATCCGAGTTTGAAACAACGTTGAACAATCTAAAGATATGTAAAAGAATTGTACCTTAAAGACTGCGTGCTATCCATGTAAACAAAAGTGAAGTTAAATAATGGTGTTTATACAAAGACTCCTGATAAAGGGCAATTGAACAATTTGGTTGAGCTTCGTGCACAGAGCAGGAGGAACCAGCCCACCCAAGCTCTTCTATCTAAGGCATCTTGCTATCACCGAGTTACCCGCTCTGCAAGGTACTCCGCGTGGCTCAGTAAATATGCGTTGATGAGCAGGCTCTGTGTTAGGAATAGAACTGCAATGGCCACTGCCCTGATGGGAATTACGATCAAATCGTTTTTTATTTCTTATCTTCCTTGCCCTGTTTGAAGCAGATTCAAGGCATCCTTGCCCGTTGCTCCCTGAACACTGGAGGGCTTACTCTGCACCTATTATGTGAACCATGAGTAAATAAACGAATTCCATGGCTCTTATATCAGTTTTTTTGTGGCTGCCACAACCAGATATCACAAACCAGCTGACTTATCAAACAGAAGTCGACTGTCACAGTTCTGAAAGCTGGAAGTCAGAGAGCAAGGCGTTGGTAAGGAATTAGTTCCTGTGATGGCTGTGGAAGAAACTCTGCTCCATGCCTGTCTCAGTTTCTGGGGTTTTCTGGCCATCTTTGGCTTCCCTTGGTTTGCATAATTTTGCCTTTATCTTCATACAGTCTTCTCGCTGTGTGCATATCTGCATCAAAATTTTCGCTTTTTATAAGGACACTAGTCGTATTGAATTAGGAGCCCACCCTACTCAAGGATAGCCTCATCATAAATTAAATTACGTCTGTAACAAGTCTTTCAAAAATATATGGTCGCATTCTGAGGCAGGGAAGGTTAAGATTTCAACATATGAATTTTGAGGGCACACAATTAACCATCACAGTCCTTTGTGGGCAATTCTCCAAAGCAATGACTAACTTTACCCAATATATAAAGTAACTTTACTTCTCTCAGGAATGCGAATAAACAGGTACAGAGTGATTACAAGAATTAGGATGCTCTCAGCTTTGTGTATGTTTTAGACAGGGATCATTTAGAAAACATGTTTTATGCAAAAGAAAGTAGGAAGCTTTCCTTGATTGTCCAAAAATTTAATCTTTTATTCCTATTTTGGGTGTTGTTCTGAGCACCAAAAATGCAGTAGTGAGGCAAGTAGATAAAAACCTCTTTCCTCAAAGTGATTACATTTTAATGGAAAGAGACAGCAAATAGGTAAATCATATATTATTTAGTAAGTGTCAAATGCTATGAAGAAAAACATGCCAGGGTGAGGTGGATGAGGAGTGTAGGCAATGGGGGAGGAGGATGAAATCTTAAACAGATTGGTCAGTGAGGCTTCAACAGAAGGTGACATTTAAACTAGAGGTTGAGGTGGTGAGAAGTCAGCCGCATAGAACACTGGAGAGGGGGGCCACAGACAGAGGAGGCAGCTAGTGGGATGGGAGTAAGGCTGGAAGGTTAGGAAAACAAGGAGGGCAGCATGGTTGCAGAATGAGACAGGATGAGTGCTCTTATGGTTTGTATGCAAAATGTTCCCCCAAAGACACATGTTTTGAAGGTTCAGTCCCCAATGCAGCAATGTTCAGTGGTGGAGCCTGGAGAGGTGATTGAATCATAAGGGCACTGACATTTTCAATGGATTGATCCACTGATGAGTTCAAAACTGAACAAGCTGTCAGGGCATGGGGCCCAGTTGGAGGAAGGAGGTCATAGGGAGCATGGTTTTGAAGGCCACGTCCTGTCCCCACCCATTTTCCTCTCTGGCTTTCTTTCCTTCTTTCTGCTTCCTGAATACCAGAAGGTGAGCAACTCTGCTCCACTACAGGCTTTTGCCATTTTTTTTTTTTTTTTTTTTTTTGCCTCACCTCACTCCACAGCAATGGAGAGAGATGACCATGGGCTGAATCCTCTAAAACCATGAGCTAAAATAAATCTTTCCTCCCTTGAGTGTTTATTCTCAAGTACTTTGTCACAGTGATGGGTATATGAGTAATACAAGTGGACTGGTACATTAGGTCAAAGATGTGGAGGGACAGGTCGTAAAAGGATTTGTGGACCATTTTACAATAAAGCCATTAGAAAATCCTGAAGAGAGGAGTGATGTGACTTGCTTGAATTTTATGTGACTCACTTTGGTTCCAAATAAGGGAAAGAGGGAACCAAAGAGAAGTATTAGGAAGCCATAACCAAGGTCCAGGTGAGAGATAGTGGCTAGAGCCAGGATAGGAGAGGTGGAGATGTTGAGAAATAGTTAGGTTCTGACTATGTTTTTAAAAATTAGGGGTGATATTGTTGTTGTTTATTTGCTTGCTTATTTTTTTGTTCATTTGAGATAAAGTTTCACTATGTACTTCTGGCTGGCCTTGAACTTATTATGTAGCCTAGACTGGGCTTGAACTCATGGCAATCCTCCTGCCTCAGTCTTCTGAGTGTTGAGATTACAGGCATGTGCCATAATGTCCCGCTGATTCTCAATGTTTTAAAAGAAAGGCTCCCATACTTTCAAAACTGGTATACAGATTTAATGTAATCCAAATCAAAATACCATTAACATACCCCATGGATCTAGAGAAAACATTCCTAAAATTCATTTGGAAACAAAAGAGACTTAGAATAGGAAACACAATCCTAGGCAACAAAGGCAAGGCTGGAGGCATCACAATCCCTGCCTTGAAATTATACTATGAAGCTACCATGATAAAATCAGCTTGGTACCGGCAAAACAAACAAACAAACCAAAAAACCCCAGAGAATCAGTGGAACATACTAGAAGATGCAGATACAGCTATAAACACATTCGGCCACCTTATCCTTGACAAAGAGGCCAAATATGTTCACTGGAAGAAAGATAGCCTCTTTAATAAATGGTGCTGGAAAAACTGGCTTTCTAAATGCCAAAGACTAAAACTAGATCCATGTTTATAGCAATGCACTAAAGTCAAAATAGATCAAAGATCTAAATATTAAAATGGAAACACTAAATCTACTGGAAAAAAAATAGGTAGACATCTTGAAGACATAGACATAGAAAGAATGTTTATGAACAAAAACCAAACTGTACAAAAAGTACTTCAAAGAATAAACAACTGGGATCTCATCTGACAAAAAAGTTTTTGCATATCAAAAGAAATCATCAACAGAGTGAAAAGACAATCCACACAGTGGGAAAAAATTTTAGCCAACTGTCCCTCAGACAAGGACTTCTATCTAGAATGTATAAAGAACTGAAAAAAAATCAGGCCCCTCAAATTCAAAGTCCCAATCCAAAAATGGGCATCTGAAATGAATGCATACTTCTCAGATGAAGAAGTACAAATGGCAAATAAATATATGAAAAAATGTTCAGCATCACTGGTCATTTGAGAGATGTAAATTAAAACAACACCGAGATTCCATCTCATCCCAGAAAGAATGGCTGTTATCAAGAAATCAACCAATAACAAATGCTGGTAGGATTGTGGGGGAAAAGGAATCCTTCTCTATTGTTGGTTGGAGTGTAGACTGGTACACCCACTCTGGAAATCAGTGTGGAGATTCTTCAAAAAACTAGGATTGGAGGATCCATTCAATCTAGTCATTGTTTTTCTGGATATTTTCCCAGAAGGATTAAAAACATCATACCACAGCAATATATGTGCACCCATGTTTACAGCAACACAATTTGTAATAGTTAAATCTTGGAAACAACCCAAATGCCCATCAACCGAGGAATGGATAAAAAAGATGTGGTATTTTTAAACAATGGATTACTACTCAGCTATAAGGAAGGATAAACTTGAGGTTTTTATAGATAAATGGATGCAACTAGAGACTATACTCATAAGTGAAATAAATCAGATGCACATGTGTTAACATTGTATTGCCTCCCCAATGTAAGAAACTCAAAGTTAATAATATCTAAAATGTACAATAGATACTGTGAAAGGGGAAAAAACTATTCAAAAGGAAAGAACAATTGGGATGGAGGAAAGGAGAAAAGAAGAAAGGGAAAGAGAAAAGCTAGCTAAAATAATTATACTACTAATTTCTTTTAGTTCATTGAAAGGAATGGTTTGCGCTTACTGTTTCATCAATTTTGCATGCCTACGTCTTGTAATCTGAGTGACTATTCTGAAGATAACAAGATACAATATATTAACCATTGTTAATATTCTATTACCTTGTTTTGAAATTCTGTATCATAGCCAGGTGTGGTGGAGCACGCCTTTAATCCGAGCACTGGGGAGGATGAGGTAGGAGGAGCATTGTGAGTTCAAGACCGGCTTGGGCTACAACATGAGCAGCAAGGCTGGCCTGAACTACATAGTGCGACCCTGTCTCAAAAAACTAGGGCTGGCAGCACTCAGGAGCCTGAGGTAGGAGGAGCATTGTGAGTTCGAGGCCGGCTTGGGCTACAATGCGAGCACAAGGCTGGCCTGAGCTACATAGTGCGACACTGCCCTCCACCAAAAAAAAACTAGGGCTGGGAGTTTGGCTCAGTGGCTTAAGTGCCTGCCTGGTAGGCACTCTGGTGGCAATCCCCAGTGCCACCAGAAAAAAAAAGAAAAGAAAAGAAAGAAAAGAAAAAGTAATTCTGTATCACTGTTTTTACTGGGTTTTTTTCTCTATAAAATAATATAAAATAAAGGAAAGTCAATAGAATTTGAGATGGACTGGTGTTAGATAAGGAAGAAGAAAGGAAGCAAAGAAAGAAGGAAAAATAACTCCAAAATTCTTGGCTTGTGTCATCTGCAAATTCCTCTCAACTTTCATTGATACCAATGAATTTATTTTCATCTAGGAAAGATGAAAAATATTTGGTAGTCAAGCCCAAAAGTGAAAAAGTCCAGCAATAAGTTGAGGGAATGTGAACCCAATAAATTAAAATATATTTGAATGATACAACAACCAAATGCAATCTATGGATTGTGTTTGGTTCCTGATTTAGACAAACTGTTAAAAAAAATTATAAGACAATTAGAGAAATACAAACACTCACTGATTCATTTAATAATAGGTGATTTCCTAATGTTAAGGGATTACTATTAATTTGGAAGATATGATACTGGATTAAGGTTGGTTTTTTAAGAGTCCTAATTTTTGATACAAAAATGCTAAAATATTTATTGATAAAATACAGTGTCTGGGATTCACTTTGTCTAATCTAGTGATGGAATGAAAAATTACCACAAAATGGTGATTATTGTTCACTTTATTATTCTCTCTACTTTTATGTATATTGAAAATTTTACATAATAAAAGTAAACTGAGTGTAGCTCAGTGGTACAGAATTGCTTAGCATGCGTGAGACCCTTGACTTAGTCCCCAACACCAAAATGCACACATACATTCGTATGTAAGTATTATGATAGTACACTAAAATTGATAACAACAGTAGCTTTAATAAAGGGAAGGCTAGGAACAGAAATAAGAGAGGGATTCTTCTCAGCTTCATTTTTTTGACTTCCAAATACCAACTTACTCAAATGTATCATTTATTAATGAACACAATGAAAACTATAAGCCTCCCCTGGAAGAGAGGATAGAACCAGAGTCTCAAGACAAGATGCTGACTACTCTCTTTCAGTCTCCCTATTGTGATCTCTGGCTAACTATCTCATGACTCACCATTTTGAGGCCATGCTTAATTCAGTAGCGTAAAAGTCTGATCTCAAATGAGTCAGAGAACAGTTCCTCTGAGCATTACAGTATATATCATTATGAGGTGATTTTTTCCATTCAGATTTCATCAGATTGGTTCAAACACAATGCCTGCAATGCAAGGAATTGTAATCTTCTACCAACATCTAATTGAGGGTAGCAGATTATTTCCTAACCTAGCTGATGGGTTTATATACTGGTGCTCTTGGCCTGTGTGTTAAATTTTATGACATGACTGCTGTGTATATTGTGAGAGTAACTTTTATTAATGAAATGAGCACATCAAAGTTCACCTGAATGATAAATGCAGGCACATTTACGTTATATAAAACAAAATGTCATTCAGCCTAGCTCCATTAACTTTGCAAGGCAATTTTTATACATAAAGCACAATATCATTTGATCTGTCAGCACTCAGAGACCAATTTCAAGGGTATACATCAATCAGAAGTGTCCTTCCACGATGTCTTGCAAACTACAAGTCTTTAACAAATAGCATTTTGGAAAGATGTGAGTAAATTAACTTCCTGACTCTTTTTTTGGTGGTGGGGTCCTAAAGTCAGCTGAATTTATATTCTTCCAATTTCTTGCCCTAGGAACTGAATTGTGAAATGAAGAAAACAGAATCAATTAATTCACTGGAAGAGTGCCAATATTCTTACCTCAATTTACGTCATTTGGAGCGCTGCTCCTATGCCTAAGAGCTGAAAATCTTTTGTTTCTGGCAACAACTTTAGATAGATGACATAAAAAGCGAAGTGAGCAGATGCTACATTTAGCTGTTTGGGTGAAGTTTTTGTGTTTAGTTGACCATTGGCACTTAACTTGATAAAGAAATTGTTTGTATGTTACCTTCTGAAGACTAACTGGACAAGCAAAGCAAGTAGAATGGCAAAAGCTCAAATGTGAGAGTCAAAGCTTCTGCTATTGCCCAATTTGTAAACCTCAGCTGCACTACTTAACATACTTCTGTGGTTTTTTTTTTTTTTTTCTTTTTGAGGTTCTTGGATTTGAGCACAGGGCCTTGCCCATGCCAGTCAAGCACTCTGCCACTGAGCTATTACCTCCAGCCCCAAAAATTATTCTTTATGTATAAAATGAGACTGTTCGATTAGGCTGACTTTAATTGCTATTTTAGAGTTTAGATACTATAATCGTTAGTTTTTAGGGGGGAAAAAAGCATGTGAGATTATATGACCTAGGTTTGGAGTCTAAGATCTCTTAGTTTCACCATACCATAAAATTATTTGCAGACCTCTAAGTAAAAGAGTTTCTATACTAAATACAAGTAATGCTATGGTAACAACTGCTATGGTCTGAATGATTTTGTGTCCTCCAAAAACATATATATCAACACTTAGTTATTAACGCAATGGTATTAGAAAGTGGGGCCTTTGGAGGTGAAGAGATTGTGAGAATGGAGCCATCACGATTGGGATTAGTTCCCTTAATAAAGAGGCCTAAGAGAGCTTGTTTGCTTTTTTCTGCTATGTGAAGACACAGCAAGAAGGTACCACTCTGAACCAGAAAATAGGCCCTCTCTTGATGGTGAATCTTCCAGGATCACGATCTGGAACTCCTCAGCCTCAACTGTGAGAAACTTTCCTGCTGTTCATAAATCATCCAGTTTCTAGTATTTTGTTGTAACATTCTAAGTAGACTAGCATACTGCTCAATATCTATTTTTCATTTCTCCCTTTCTAAGATTGATTTAATGTGTGCCAACAATATGCTCAATTAAACTAATACACTTACAGAAACTTAATGTGATTATGAAATGGAAAGAGAAGTTTGGATAATACCTCCAGTAAAGCTTTTGTGAAAGAAATCAGACTGCCAAGAGAACCAGAAGACAAACTACAAATGAAATATTTGGGAGAAACATCACATACTTGATAAAGGACTGTTGTCCAAAATTTACAAAAATTCCTAAATTTCAATGGTAAGAAAATGAACAATCTTATTTAAAAATGGGCAAACTTTGACAAAAGAGCTGAACAGGTATATACATCTCATCAAAGATGATATACAGATAGCAAATAGGCATATAAAAACATGTTGAACACCTTATATCATTAGGGAATTGGCAACTAAAACAGTGAGAGACTTACTACAATATCCAAGCCTAATATCCTGATGGAACAAATATTGACACGACACAGATGTGGAGCAACTGGAACTCTCATTCATTGTTTGCAGTAGCACAAAATGGTACTGACTCTTTGGAAGACACTTTAGGAGTTTCTTATGAAACTAAACACACTCTTACTAAACGACCCAGGAGTCATACTCTTTAACATTTACTCAACAGACTCAAAACCTTATATCCACACAAAAAACTACACACAGATGTTTAAAACAGTTTTACTCATTACTGCAAAAACCTGAAAACAACAAAAATGCCCTTCAGTAGGTAAAGGAATAAACCAGTTGTGGTACATCCAGACAATAAAATATTTTATTGCTAAAAAGAGATGTGCTACCAAGCTCAGGAAAAGATACAAAGGAACCTTTAACATATATCATGAGTGAAAGAACCTAGCCTGAACAGGTTACACTCTGTATGATTCTAGCTTGACATACTGAAAAAGGCAAAACTACTGAGAGAGTAAAAAAGACCAGTGGTCACCAGGGGTGGGGTTAGAGGTGGGAGGGATAAACGGGTGAAGTACGGAAGATTTTTAGGGCAGTGAAACAATTTGTGTGATACTATCTTGGTGAATATGCGTCATTATTCATGTGCCATAGAGTATGCGATAACAAGACCAAAAAGTAAACTGTGGACTTTGGGTTGTGCCAAATATAACAAAAGTATTACTTTGACATCATAGGATATCTGTATTAGAGATACTGTGCATGAGAATAGGGAGTATATGGGAAAACGGTACTTTCTGCCTAATTTTGCTATGAACCTGAAATTACTCTTAAAACATAAAGTTGGTTTAAAAGTAAAAAGAAAGAAGACACATAGATCTGAATATAAATTATTTTTACTCTCTCCTTAAATAAAATGACAAATTTTAGGAGGAAAGAGAGTACAGACCCCTCCAGCAGATGCCTTTTGTCCTTGGCTTTTCTATTCTCTCTGGATCTTAGACAAGATGCTAGAAGTGGACCAGTCACATGAGGCAAGCAGCCGTACTAAGCAGAAAAGGGAGAGGAGCCTGGCTGTGTCCCTGCATCAGTTCCTCAGTGCTGCCATCACAGAGTTCCAAAACCTGGGTGACTCAAGCCAACAGAAATTTATTCTGCCACCATTCTGGATGAAAGAAGTCCCAAATAAAGCTTTGGCAGGGCCACACCATCTGCAGAGCCTCTGGGGAGAATCCTTCCCAGCCCCAAGTGTTCCCTGGTTTGTCACAGCATGACTCCAGTCTCTGCCTTCATGTTCAGCTTCTCTTGTGTCTCTGTAGTTTAATCTTTTTATAAGAATACCAGTCTTGGGGTAGAGCCAGACACCAGCCTTTTCCTGTGAGTATGTGCTATTCTCAGACTGTGGGGGAAGAGAACAAAAAGTCAACAAGAAGCAAACCCTCCCTGTGAGTTGGTGCTATGCACGGGCCACTGGGGGTAGAACCAGATACCAGCCCCTTCCAGAGCTCAGGCTGGGAGACAAAAAGAGCCAATCTCCCTTACCTCCACCTCCCCCACCCTCTGCCGTAAGCAACGAGCTGATCTGGAGAAACACAGGCTGCGATGATAGCTATTGAGGTAAAATACAATTTCATGCTTGTAGTGTTTAGTGTTTTACTGGCTTTGCAGGTCTAAAGCTGGTAGTCTGATCATCTATTCAGAAGATAAGAGTCTGCAATGTAGCATCTATGGGGGCCTTCTCCTAAAGGTGGTGGCCATTGTTAATTCCCTATCATCTTGTTTTGAAGTCCTGTATCATTTTCATTGTTTCATTGGGTTGGGTTTTATTCTGTTTTGTTTTGTTTGATTTTATTATATCCAATGACATGGGCAGATATTTTAAAGATTACAAGATATATTATGATAGCCATTTTGGATTTACTATTATCTTGTTTTGAAGTCCTTTATTGTAATCATGGTTTTGTTTTTATTGGTTCTATTCTGTTCTGTTTTGTTTGATTGTACTACGTCTGAAAGTATGGAAAGCTGTTTTGAAGACAATAAGAGGCATGATGGCAACCTTGTTGATTTTGTAGTGTTTTGAAGTCCTGTGTCACTTACACTGGTTTGTTTTCATTGGCTTTATTCTGTTTTATTTTGCTTGGTTTTATTCTCTTTAAAATAAAAATTGACAATAAATAAATAAATAAATAAAATAAGGACACCAGTCTCAGTACATTAGGGCTCTCCCTACTGACTTCTTCCTGGCTGGGTTACACCTGCAAAGACCCCACCTTCCAGGGATCATATTCACAGTGATCAGGGATCAGGACTTCAGCATATATTTGTGGGGAAGGAGAGGACACAACTCAACTTTAAACAGCCCTGGGGGCCATTCTGAGATGCTTTAACACGTCTGCACTGTCTGTCTCAGAACTTACACTGGGAAAACTGAATCGCCCCCATTTGTTTAAGGTTCTGCGTATTCACAACAGAAGTCACTTCCTTTCTGACACAGTATCTTCCAAGTGAGGACCCTGAAAAATTTAAAACTATCTTCCACTTGGAGCCTTTCTATTAGGAGGACAGTCTGTAACCTTTAAGAGAGAGATCATTATTCTCTTATTTAGGAATAGTAGAGGGTGGGTAGGGATTTCTGCTCAGCTAAGGTTTTTCTACTTGTAATTTAAAGATCAAATCTGTTTTCAGAATAAAGTTTGCCAGATACTGAAAAGGTCAGTGGACATGTATTCAGCAGCCAAACTTAGGTTCTAAGTCTGCCCTAGACTCACACCCATCTCAGATATATCTTCATTAGTCACCTCTTGGTCAATGAGAATATAAATGCAGCTTTTGTGCTTTTATTACCAGAAGCACAGTGGACTTGTCCAACACAATCATGTTCAGTTTTATGATACCATCTCTCTGCCAGGTGTGGAGCTTGGAAATAAATGTGCCAGAAAATACCTTAAGGAGCCAACACTGAAATTTGTCAAAAGTTTAAAAGGAGTTCTTAGACCACTTTTGTGGCATTCCTAACCAGGAACATAACCATGATTCATTCAACTTATTTATGGGCTCATGAGGCAAAGACAAGCAATTGCTTCCATCATCTGTTAGTCAGAGAGCCCTGAGTGATTCCTTTCCTGCTCAGTGGGCTCAGTGAAAGCTGACCTCAGAGTACATAGATATCCCCCTCGCCTCCCCAAAGAAAACAGAGGACTCCCATGGCAAATCCAGACTTTACAGCTTTGTTTGCTTTCTCTAAAATAATATTTATTGAATGCCTGTCTTCTGCCAGACTTACTGCAGGCATCAAAGATTAAACAAGTAAGACACTAGCTCTACCTTCAAGAAACCTACAGTCTGGCTACAGAGATAGACAACCAATAGAAAATTAAAACAAGGTAGGAAGTGGTAAGATTGTTTTAAAACAGAGTACTAGGGAAGCCCACAGCCAGGGCAGCGAGTGCTTTTTGGGATGATCAGGTCGACACTCCTGCTGACACTGAAGGTAAGACCTGTGGGCACACACACTAGATGGGCAGAGGAAGGTACACAGCATATGCAGAGGCCGGGAAGCAAGACAGCACATGGCATATTTGGAGACCTGAGTAGAGTCTGGTAGGGTGGGCTATGGCGCTATGGGGGGAGATGTCAACAAGGTGAATGATATGTGGTCCCTATTATGAGGATGTTGCAGAAGTCACTGAAAAATTATGACTTACATGATCAGGTTTGTGTTTCAGATTCTTTGTGGCAGCAGTGCACAGATAAATAAACACAGAAAAAGGAGTGAGTATTAAACGTGGTACTCTAAGATACAGGGCCTAGAGAGAAGCGGGAGAAGAGACACATTTAAGAAGTAAAATTGAACCGGGTGCACTCCTGTAATCCCAGCACTTGGGAGGCTGAAGCAGGAGGATCGTTGCAAGTTCAAGACCAACCTGGGCTACAAAGTGAGCTCAAGTCCAGCCTGAACTGCACAGCGAGACTCTGTCTCAAAAAGACAAAAAAAAAAAGTAAAACTGACAGCACTTGATGAGATATCATTAATGGGGTGTATACAACAATAGCAGAAACCCAAAAGCAAAAAAGTTTATGTTTTTGTTTTTTGTTTTTTGGTACCAGAGATGGAACTCACAACCTCACACTTGCCAGGCAGGCACTTTGCCCCAGAGCTATATCCCTGGCTATGGTTTTGTTGAGTGGTATAGGTGTCAATGTGTTCTTATAGGTTAGAAATTAGAATGCAAGATAAAAATCATTAGTTCTCTAATATTAATATTCAAAATCTGTTTTTATATATTTAATACAGTTACTGAATGCTGATCTTAACAAAGGTTTAGCATAATATCATTAAAGATTTTTAAGATGAAAAGAAAATGTACTTCAGAGATTGATGGAGATGAATGAGACAAAAACACATACAGTAAAAAAGTCATCTCATATTCAGTTCACAGTTTCCTTGAGTCTCACCCTCAATTCCAGTCAATGGCCCATACGTTTTCTATTTTGTAGGAAATGAAAAAGTGATATATTGGAGCCAAAAGGAGCTTCAGAGATAATGAAATACAGAGTCTCTAACTTGGAAGTACTACATAACAACATTAAAACATTTTAAGATAAGAAATACTCGGAATACCATTATGCTAAAAGGCAGTAGATGCAATGCAAAGACCAGATGCTTCGTAACTATTATGAGCAAAGGCGTCTTAGACATGGAATTGTTTGAATTAAATGAGGCAGTATATATAAATCAGCAAGCACAATTCTCAATGATGGACAGCTATAGCAGCACAAACTATCAGCCAAAATCCATTCTCTGCTTAGTCTGGGCACAAGGCAGCCCAACGAAGAATGTATTTCCCATACATTCAACCATTACATGAATGAATGCATGGGAATGTATACATTTCCATGCATATATTCAACTAAGAATGTATTTCCCTATTGTTATAAGGCTATATTAAACTGCAACAGATACATAAGCAGAAATAACAAGTGCTGTTTCTCAGTTTGGATCCTATGGTACCACATAAATTTCTTCTATGATTGAACACAGCTATGTTACAACCCAGAAGATGAGGATGACACCCTATGCCCTAGAGAATAGCATAGGAATAGACAGAAAGAGCCTGAGTCTTTGGGCAGACACATGGAACAGAGTTGTCCCTGCCCTGGATTGCTGTGAAAGAAAAGAAGTATTTTTGTTCCTTAAGCCACTGAATTGTTAGGAATCTGTTACAGCAGGTTCATTTTTGCCCCAAATCACACAGCCTCTTTCTTTTTCCTGTTCTTCTCCCACACAACTATTTCATTTTTACAATATTATTGTCCATGAGTATAAATATTTTAAATAGCTGCACTTCCAATGCACATGTTATTTTGAATTCTGTCAATTTCGTTTCCCCTATCACAGCCATGTTGCAGATTCAAAATTATCATCATTTATTTTAGAACATAAAATTAAATTTCTCAGAGAAGACTGATACAATGGAAAGAGTTTGGATGTGTTTCGAGATTCTCCCTTTATATTAATGACAGTGGCATCAGCAGTCACGTGCCGTGATTAGAGAAGATTGGAGTTGGGCACTGTTGGTCAAGGAAGTTTTTAAAGCATCAGTTTCTCAGGAGCTGACCTTCCTGACTGAGCCACTAGAAAACCTGACTCCTCTTCACCCAACAATTACTTTCTTTCTAAAATAGATTAACTTTTTAAGTGGAAGTTGAGATCATCCTAAAAGCAACAAAAACTTTTCTAAGGAATAAATGCCCCATTGTAATTCTTTCCCTTCTAGGAGAAAAAAGTGTCCTTTTGATCTTTTGACTCCTGAAATGCTTGGGATTTTATGTCCTTAAAAAAGTCAGCAAGAAATATGTTTAAGTTACTGTCAATTCAAGAAGATAAAAATTAATAGAACATGGTAGACATAATGATTATTTGAAGGAGAAAATGGAATGCAGACAAGACTAGAACTTAGTTGGTTCTTGCAAAAAGGAAATAAATTAAGAAGATTATTTGCAAATCAATTTAAAAGCACATATTAAGCACATACAGTATGCAAAGCACTATCTCCTGAACCACCCTGCCCTTGGATACAGGTCATGGGCATTGTTTTTGAAGTCTAGTGGGGATAACAAAAATTTGCAGTAAAATGAAATGAACGCTATAATGTTTGCATAAGCAAATTGCATTTGGGTCATTTTGAAAGAAATTAATAAATGTGGAAGAAGAAAAAAAGAGAAAAGAGGAAGTCTAATTGGCAGAGAATAAGAGCAGGGTTTGTCTTTCCCCAACAATTTCCATTTCTCAGTCTTTGAAAGTTACCTTCCTCTGAGATGTTTGAGAAAATATCTCATATTTGCTTGTGAGTCACCCCCTTTTGCAGTTGCTTGTTGGGGTCACTTTCTCCGGTCCATTGCCTTCAACTCAGTCCTGATTCTTCATCCTGGTGCCACCTATATAATGTGAGATTCTTTTTCTCATGGGATGATAATAGTCTCTATGGAGGGACTGGTCTTGTTTCATTTTCTCTTCTGTAATTCCCCACAATAATACAGAACCCCTGTGTATCACAGAGCGAATTAAAGGGTTGGTGAAAACCAGGGGGAATTTCTAGGGGGAGAAAACTTAAAATTGAATGACAAATGTGACAGTTCTCATGGCCCAAGGAGGAAAGAATTGCAAGTCCTTTTACAGGTGACCTCAAGAGTGGAAATATTACTGTTCCTAACCTTGTTCCTTTGCTGAAAGCCTTGCTTCCTCTTTAAAAATGTTTTATTCTTTAGTTCTCCAAATGCAAATTTTTATTTCTCTTGCATGAACCTCACCCTGGTCAGGGACCTTGCCTGCATAATTAAATTGTCCAGTAGCCACAGCAATGCCCTTTATAACAAGGAGACTCAGGACAGCTAAGGTGGGCTTTACACCTCAAAAGTCAAAGATGTCTTGAAATTTCTGTATCAGTTCAATATAAATCTTTGCATCCTTCTCATTTTGGCAATTTTTTCTTTGAGTAATTTTTGGACTAAACATATCTCAAACAACTTTTCTAGTGGAAACAATACTCTTTAAAAGATAATACACTCAGACCGGTGCAACAGTTGTGGAAATCAGTATGGAGATTCCTCATAAAACTAGAATTAGAGGTCCCATTTGACCCAGTTATTTCTCTTCTGGATATCTTCCCAGACGATTTAAAAACATCATACCACAGCAATATATGTGCACTCATACTTGTGAAATTTTGTTTCTTTTTTTCCACAAAAAGATAAATAAATAAAAAGATAAATAAGTGAAAAGATAGTACACTCTAAATCTGTATTAAAGAAGACTAACTTTTTCTAACTGTGAAGTTATTTATCTGGTCACAATAGAAATAGTATTTTACAAGATTATGCCCCAAAAAGTTTTGTTTTATTTTTTCCTAATTCCAGGCCATCTCCAGAAGTCTACCCGTGCTTCAGAAATAAAGTCTGGTGCAGTATCTTACCAAGCAAAGGAACCGTCTGCCTTGATGGCCAACATCAGTTACCTGAAGATGAAGCAGGAGCTTTGTTCCTTTGGGCCAGGTTGAATTTTTGGCAGGCTCCTCCTCTCAATAATTTCCATTTCGGTTGGGGATTTAGCTCAGAGACTCAAGCACTTTCCTGGTAAGTGTGAGGTCATGAGTATGATACCAGTACAAAAAAAAATAATAATAAAAAAGTTAGGAGTAATTTTTAAAAATAAAATTTCCATTAGGGTAAAGGAGGAAGATGTACCATAAAGCCTAACACATATGTCTGGTGCATAATTACCCCATACTCCTGTCCCTCAGAAGAGGACCAGCCTGAACCAGTCATGGTGCTTTGTAGTCTTACCCATAGGAATTCATCCAAAGTTTAGAAGCATAATTGAAACCTAGATACTCAGAGGCTTGCCCCAGGATTTTTTTGAACTCTAAAATTAGATGAGAAAAGCCCCTTTCCCTTTAGGAACCAAGAGAGAGACCATGACAGGGAAAACTCTGCTTTTCCCTATGAAGAAAAAGACTTCCCTCATAATAAAACTGAATAAAACCAACATGCATAGAAGAGAAAGATCCACGCCTCCCGAGAACCTGCCATGTTGGGTCAGGGAGGATCCAACCAGAAGAAAATTAGCCTGCCTTCCTGGTGAGGGTCATGAACAGCACAGACTCCAGGAAGAGAAAGATCTGGGCCTCCTGTGTGCCTACTGGTATGTGGCCTAAGAATCAAGACACACACACACCCTCTAAACAACCTGCTAGTTTGGAGGACCCGCTAAGTTGATAGCAACTAAGGTACATAATGCAACTAAATGCTTGTATTGTTTGGTTGATTTCGCAGTCCTGGGACCAGCAGTCTGAGCATCTCTTGGGAGGATGACACTATGCAATGTAGCAAATATGGGGGATTCTCTTCTGTCTTGGCTTTGATGCCCAATATTGTTCTCATTGTTTTTCTTTATTCTGATTTTTTTTTTGCTTTATTTTATATTCTGTCTTGATTGGTTTTATTCTGTTTTGTTTTTGGTTTGATTTTACTATACCTGATGGAATTGTCAACTATTGTGAAGATAACAAGATATACTGTAGTAGCTACTGTTTTCCTAGTATCCTGCTTTGAAGTTCTGTGCCAGTTCTACTGCTTTGTTTTGATTGACTTTGTTCTGTTATGTGTTGTTGGATTTTACTATCTTTAAAATAAAATAAAATAAATAAATGAATAAAACCACGCATAAGAGACCAGAAGATTATGCCATTAGTGTTCAAGCACTGGTTCCAGTCATGGAGGTTTTAAAATTCCCATAGTTCCTAAGAACCATCCTTCAGTTCTCTGAGTTATTCCAGTACTTTCCAAACTGAGCTCAGATTTTACTAAACCTAGATCTGAGTTGGATTTTTTTTTCTTGTTTCATTTATACAAAGTACATTTTTATCATAATGTAATTAAGCTACAAACCAGTAAGAACATAACATAAATTCCTATATATTTGAAAAATAAGCAATACACTTCTAAAATAAACAGCAATGAAAAACAGAATACACGCTAAGACTAATACACAGCTCAAGCACTGGTTGAGCTTACAGGTGAGCTTCCAATCTTTCTGACAGATGTGTGATAACAACATAAAAAAGTCCTACACCAGGTATGGTGGTGTGTATCTGTCCTTTCAGGATCCCAGGAAGCCGAGGCAGAAAGATGGCTTGAGTCCAGTTCAAGGCCCATTGAGCAGAATAGCAAGACCCTGCAGTGGCATCAGTCCCACCAGAATTTTATATCAGGAAAATAACCAGTTGTCTTATAAAGATTTGCCAAAAACTTATCCGTGGCTACCTTTTCTCTCTCAATCTCCCTCAGTCGGATATTTAATTCTTCTGGAGTTTTTCAGTGTAAAGCTTGTTCCTGTTCTCCTCCACCCAGTTGGTCATGACGGCCCTCCTCAAGCTCCTGGGGTCTCCAAATTTCAAAGGGTTCCCCTTTGGTGTGCGGCCCTTGCCACCCATTTGTGAACTTTGTCTGAGATGACCAGCAGCTTTCAATGTGTTCTCCCGGGGAAGACAGCCCGTCTTCTAAAAGAGTCCTCCGGGGAGGTCTGCCGTTCCCAGCGTGCTCCTCTTCCTCCTGCAGTCTTTACCAAGCATCTTCATCCTGTGTCTGAGCAGATTCAAGACAGGACTGTGAGTTGCCTCTAACCCTGCACGGCGAGTCTCCAGCAATGAGGAGTAACAGGACCATGGCACCGTGGGAACAGAGCCTCTTGGAATGTTGGAGCCCAGTGATGTTGCTGATCCTCCTGATATAGGGGAACCAAACTCCTGATCTACTCCATGTCAGGTACGAGTTCATGTTCTCCAAAATCAAAGAATGAATTTTAGGAATGACAGAGGTTAAGAGCAGAAATATTTATTGAGAGAAAGAAAGCTGCTGTCTGAGAGAGAGAGACAGAAGGGGTCCAGAGTGGGTTGCCCTGGATTTTTTTCTTGAAAAAAAAAAAGGTCCTGAGATTATACCCTCTCCAGAACAAATCACCTTCCCTGAGCATGGACATGCAAAACAAAAAAAGTTATTTTCAGTAAATGTAAACTAGTCTTACCTATGCAATCAGGAGCTCCCCCTCTGGCTCATGGTATGATTCCAAATGTGACTCTTGGGAAAACAATTTTCTAACGTGATGGTATGATGGCACGAATTCTGTATATGCTTAGTCAACCAGTTAGGCGAAATTCCGTGGGAGGCTCTGGCCTGTTCTGCTGGGTCCAGTTCCTCCTATGTGTGGAACAAATTGCATATGCCAAAGGCCTGTGTTCAAAACAGAATTGCAATTTATTTATGCACATGACATCTAGTAATTATTGGGTAACTTGTGGTCAATGAAGCAAAACAAGGTGGCATACCAATAAATGTACTTGGAACCATATCTTAGCCAAGTGACCATATTTGCTAACACTTTCATTTTTCTTCACAAAAATTATGATTGAATTTTAGGTGAGAGTAGGATGGCTGGTGAGAAGCCTTATAAGGTTTGAATAAGTCTCTAATCGAGACTTCCACTCATCTGAGATAGCCAATCACAGTCACGCAGATTGCTGTTACAACTGACCACGTCTGTCTCCTCTGAAGAATCTGTAAGGGTCGAGGAACCACATTCCACAAACATCCCCCAGCCTGATATTTCCAAGTGTCTTCTTTGGGAATACCACAATAGACTGCCATTTCTATAACATTTGTGTATCAGTTCATTACTCTGACTCAATCCTACAAAAAAAAACTTCTTCAAAGATACACAAATCAAGAAATTCAGGAAGGTCAACCCACTAGGGCCCCCTTCTGTCCCTCAGACAGAAGCTTTCTTTCTCTCAATAAATATATTCTGCTGGGTGCTGCACAACCCTGGAGGAGAACCAGAATGGGCCCAACTGGGCCCCAACTTGCCGGGCCCACGTGGCGCCAGCTCACATCAAGAGAGAACTGATCCGCCTTCCTGGGTTGGGCACTGCGCAACCCCGGAGGAGAACCAGAATGGGCCCAACCAGGTCCCAACTTGCCGGGCCCGTGCGGCGCCAGCTCACATCAAGAGAGAACTGATCTGCCTTCCGGGGTTGGGTGCTGCACGGACCCCGGAGGAGAACCAGAATGGGCCCAACCGGGCCACAACTCACTGGGCCCTCGCGGCACTGGCGCTCGGGCTAGGAATCAAGGACATTATCCATATATATCCCCCCCCGCCCCGTAAGCAAGCTGCTGGCTCTGAGGTCTGGCTAAATTGATGGCAACTAAGGTACATAAAGCAACTAAACGCTAGTATTGTTTCATAGATTTTGCAGGCCTCTGATTGGCACCCTGAATGTCTCTTTGCATGATGACAGTAGGCAATGTTGCAAATACGGGGAACTCTCTTCTGTCTTGTCTTCGAGGACCAATACGGTTCTCACCATTTTGCTTTACTCTGATCATTATTATTTTTCTCTTTTTTTCTTTATTTTATATTCTGTTTTTATTGATTTTGTTTTGTTTTGTTTTTGGTTCAATTCTACTACACCTGTTGGAATGGTCAGCTAATCTGAAGATAGCAAGGTATGTTATAGTAACTATTATACTCACATTATTGATCTTTGACGTTCTGTACCAGTCCTACTGCTTTGTTTTGATTGACTTTATTCTGTTATGTTCTGTTGTATTTTACTATCTTTAAAATAAAAAAAAATTATTAAAAAAAAAAAAAGAAATTCAGGCAGCTGTGCAGTGTGGCGCACACCTGTAATCCTAGCAGTTGGGAGACGGAGGCAGAGGAGTTTGAGGCCTGCCTGAACAACTTAGTGAGTTCAAGCCCAGCTTGAAATATAGAGTGAGATTTGTCTCAATGAGAAAAAGGGAAATTCAGAATTTGGTGAACTCTCTAACAATGACTGGACCAGAGAAACCTGGGTAATTTCCAGAAATTCAGCACAAAGTCTTACTTGGAATCAGGAGGTAAGAAACCTCATATGTCTGCTGGACCTGATGGCACATGCCTGTAATCCCAGCACTCTGTGAAGCTGAAGGCTGAGGCAGAAGGATCTCAAGTTCAAGAACAGCCTGGACAACTTAGCAACTTAGGAAGACACTGTCTCAAAGAAAAAGCCTGGGGATGTAGCTCAGTGCTAAAAGAACTAGGTTCAGTCTGCAGTATCATGTGGCAGGGAGGCGGGGCGACAAACTCAACTGTGTATATCTTATATCAGATTCATTTACTTTCAAATTTTTGTTAATTCATGGCTCAGGCAGCAGAAGCATCTCCTTGCCTCTTTAGGTGGCTCAAACTCCCATTTCATAACTACCCTAGTGAAATTTCCAGTGCCTATTCCCACATGTCTTGGAATTCCCATAGGACTCTCATACCGATGGTCATTTCCAGCTCTGAACACCGCCTCCTCTGATTGGTTTAATTGATGGATTATCTCACCACATAGAATGTGCTGTCCCTCTTTTCTACCACATTAATCCAGTCACTGAGCCCTGCTTCTCTGGTCCCAGAGGACACATGCTCACATGTGTGTAACATTCACACAACACGCTGTCTACACTGAATTCACGAGAAGCTGGGATGCAGAAGGTGGGGTCTGCATCACAGAAATAAAAAGATCATAAAATTGAACATCACATCATCTATGTCTTAAAAGATTTTCAGGGGGACCACATTTCTCTGCCCCTCACTCTCCCACATTCACCTACCTCTTAGTTTGTGCCTCTTCTTTGTGTTTATTATAGAGTTGTTTACTTATGACTCATCTTTGTCTCCCACTACCTCCTGCTTTTAAGAGGATCTTGTACTCGTAGCAACCTATCACGTATTTCTCTAGCAGAGATTCTGGTTCTAGCTATTAAAAATCTCTCCTCCCTATTAGAATACCTAGAAATGTAGGTGTGAGGTTTTGAGTTCGATCCCTGGTCCAAAAAAAAAAAAAAAAAAAAACAAAGAAGAAGAAGAAGAATACCTAAAATGAATTGAATCCTAAAACCAGAATATTCTAAAGCACATTATATTTTTGTACTTAGTTTCATGTGTTCTTACACTGGAACAATAAAAGCTCTCAGCACACATCTTTTCTGTCTAAAGAACATCGCAAGGATGAGACTACAACTTAGTGATAGAGTTTTTCCCTAGCATGCACAAGGCTCTGAGTTTGATCCCCAGTACCACAACATAAATAAGTAAAGAGATGGAGAGAGGGAGACAGAGACAGAGACAGAGACACAGAGAGAGACAGAGAGATTATATTACCCAGTTCACCTGCTGCAGTTAATTCTCATCAAGGAGTAATACTGCTGCCACACTCTTGGATATTGGGCTGGAAAAACATTTATATTCTCCATATATAACAAATGAATAGCATCTTAAATTAAATTTTAAAAGAAACACTTGCAAGAATGGAAAGAAAGCTAGATTCCTTCCAGCAACAGAACATGTGGGATTTAAGAATTTTAGTGACATCAGGAAACAGCTGGTGTATGGATTGATCTTTGTTGTCTAGTGTGATTAATAACTGCATCATTTTTGGTCTTAGAAGTGGAGTGGTTTTCTGATTCTGCATTGTAATTTCTTTTTTTTTAATTTTTTTTATTTTAAAGATAGTAAAATACAACAGAATATAACAGAATAAAGTCAATCAAAATAAAGCAGTAGGACTGGTACAGAACTTCGAAGATCGATAATGTGAGTACAATAGCTACTATAACATACCTTGCTATCTTCAGATTAGCTGACCATTCCAACAGGTGTGGTAGAATTGAACCAAAAACAAAACAAAACAAAATCAATAAAAACAGAATATAAAATAAAGGAAAAAAAGAGAAAAATAATAACAATCAGAGTAAAGCAAAACGGTGAGAACCATATTGGTCCTCGAAGACAAGACAGAAGAGAGTCCCGCATATTTGCAACATTGCCTACTGTCATCATGCAGAGACTTTCAGGGTATCGATCAGAGGCCTGCAAAATCTACGAAACAATACTAGCGTTTAGTTGCTTTACGTGCCTTAGTTGCCATCAATTTAGCCAGACCTCAGAGCCAGACCTCAGAGTTTGCTTAACGGGAGTGGGGGGGGGTATGATATGGATGATGTCCTTGATTCCAAGCCCTCGCGCCAGTGCCGCGCGGGCCCAGCGGGTTGGGGCCCGGTTGGGCTCATTCTGGTTCTCCTCCAGGGTCCGTGCAGCGCCCAACCCCAGAAGGCAGATCAGTTCTCTGCATTATAATTTCTATCAAATAAATTGCTTATTTTTTATTTTACCATTTTATTTCCCAGTAATATGCAGAAAAAGGCAGAATTGCTCTTCTAGAGAGAGCAAGTAATGCAAGTGGATAAGCAATCTATGAATTGGAATTCCTCTCTTTGAGTCCATATGTACTTGCAGCTTGGACATGGAGGGCTAGAGTTTTAATGTGGTGGCCTAAGGTGCAGCTACCTAAAGCTAGCTCAACAACAGGAGATTCAGGTGATAGGTTATCTTTCCTCCTCAAAACCAGAGGTGAGGTCAACTTCCCCAGGTTTTCCAGCGAGTCAGCTGCTCAGGGCTCACCTGTGTCTGATCTTTAGCTCCTCCACCCCCGCAATTGCTTGTACTGATTCAGACCCAGCATGAGTCTCACTGTGCTCCAGGTAATAGACTTCTGTGCAATTCCCCAAATGCACAAGAGTGTCCTGCTGTGAGAGTCTGTCCTGATGCTTCTCCAGTTGGAGAGCTCATCCCCCATGTGTTCCCATAAAAGTGCCACTCACATGGTCTATCCAGAGAGGCATTCTCCATTATCCTATTCAAACAGGGTCCTGTCACCCTGTGTCCCTCTTCCTTGATTCATCTTTCCCCACAGAATTTATTGCTACCTGAAATTGCATGATAAACTTATTTTCTGTCTCCCCATTAGGAAGTACCTGAGGTCAAGGACTTTGTTTAATGCACCACTAAGTCCCTAGTACCTATAACAGCGACATTCACAATAGTGTGTAATGACTGAATGAATGAGTGATGGCCCTCATCTACAGAAGAAGTCACAGAAGAAACTGTCACTTTGTGGTGTACAGAATATACTTTAGAGACAGAAGACCCAGGTTCAAGCTCTGGCTCCTCTGCCTACAGGCTGTCTAAACTTCACAAAATCACTGCACCCAGTTCACAGGATTATTGTACAGCTAAACAAGATGATACATGAAAATTCATTGGGCAGGTTAAATATCATTTCTTCATTGTTCCAGCACTCTTATTTTATAGATAACGAACCAGAAGGAGACTGAGGCAGAGGGACCAGGGCAGCATCTCTGATCTTAAAAATATTATTTGCAAAGAAGAAAAAAGAAATAACCTCATGAAGGCACCCTTGACAGGTATCAAAATCCTTAAATACATACATTCATTTTGACTCAGCAGTTTTATTTCTGCAAATCTCTCTTAAGGAAATAATTATGTACCATGCAGATTTTTTTTTTCCAATACCAGGGATCAATCTCACAACCTTGCACCTGCCAGACAGGCGCTTAAGCCACTGAGCCAAACTCCTGGCCCTATTTTTTTGAGGCAGGGTCACACTATGTAGCTCAGACCAGCCTTGCTCATGCTGTAGCCCAAGCCGGCCTTGAACTCACAATGCTCCACCTACCTCGGCCTCCTGAGTGCTGGGATTAAAGGCATGCGCCACCACGCCCTGCTTTTGCTGTGCAGATTTAACTACACAGATTTTTAATCACAGCATTATTTATAATAGAAATTAGAAATATACTAAATTTTCAACAGGGAATTGATTTAATAAATTCTGGTATAGTCATGTGATATAACATCACCTAGCAGTTGAGAATGGAATTGAAGAAGAATAGTTACTATGAGACAATGCTCACACATACTCAAATTAAAAGAAAAAAGAACCCAAAATATGCCAAAAGGTCTGGGTGGTTAAAATCAGGATGAATTACATTTTCTTCTTTGTGCTTCTCTGACTTTCCCATATTTTCGCTAATAAATAGGCATTATCTTTAAACTTGACCTTTTAAATAAGAAAATAGTGTGTTGGCATCTTCATAATAAACCACTGGTGTATTTCGTGGGGAGAACAATGAGAGTGGCCTACACTGAAAGGAGTGACTCTGATCCTGATGGAATGAAATTTTTATCTCCTCTCTAAATGTCATGGTTTTAAGTGAGCAATCTCCCTAAAGGCTTTGGCGCATAGCAGATTCCAGAGTATTCTGGCTTCGTGACCCGCGCATGTGTCTGAACATCTACATTACTCTGTATTAGCACATTTAACTGATGACCTTAGCTGTGCTGCATTTTTAAAAACCAAATTGACTTACAGCATTACTCATTAGATTTAAGTACCAGGATGATTCATCATTTACTGTAAATCTATTGGATAGATTACACTGCAAAATTCACCATTGTCAGTGTGGCAAGCCTGCCTGGAAATTAAGAATGGGAAGAGAAATTGAAGGAGAGAGATTCCTATCTGTGATTTGAAATTTAAACTTAGATAGCTATGACAAATATCTGAGCCCCAGCCAAATAGGACCAAGGCATCTGTCACATGTCTTAAATATTCCACTCTAATAATAGCCTAGGATTTCTTTTGGAATAGGCTAATGCCTTGCTTCATAAGGAAAAGTCTTGCATGCTAAAATACTTTAAGGAGTATTTCCTTACCCTTTAAAAAGATATTCACGACCTAACTTGGCTGCATATGTGTTACATGTAATGATTGTTGGGCCTCTGCTGGTTAAATATAGCCCCAAACCAAAAGCGTGTTCAGCTGGGGGCCCTCGCTCACCAGATGTTATTTCACTAATAGTGGGTGAGCTCATCTTTGGTGTGGAAGGTTATTCATTTGGGAGAGAATAATGAAAGTGAGACAATCATTACATCACCTTTTCCTGTACATTATCCTCCCCTGCAGCTAACAAGGAAAACATGCTGCCCTGTTCATTATACACTAACTCCTGTTTAGGCTTTCAGAGATCTTCAGGAGGTGAATCATGGGATAATTATAGTACAAATTAAAATTTGAGTATAAAATCTGATGATGACCATGGGGAGAGTTAGACTCTTGGACAGTTGCCAGCTCAGACCCCAGCCTCCCGGCTCTGGGAGGTGAGGCACTAAGTCTTTACTCCCAGAGGTCCCACCCGCTCCTCACTCCATCCTGGGGCTGTCTAACCGTCCTCACTTGGCCATCAGGGAGGCCGAGACTGTCGTTTCTAGAAACATAAAGATTTCTGAAGGATAGAATAAACTTTTAAAATAATGCTCATGAGAGCATGCCTTTTAGGGTTTGAATGACTCATGTGAGCTACCTATCGAACCTCAAGCTCAAAGTAAAATTAATTTACAGATAATATAGCAAGAAAAGGGAAAGGTTGTTCTGTTGCATATGTATAGCACACATGTGTGCTATTTATATTTTTTTAAAAAAACAAAGGCAATCTTTATATGAGAAACTGACTTTTTAAAGAAAACACGTATTTATTAACCAACAACCTTAACTCATCGCTGAATTGTATTGCAACATCCTTCTCAGTACAGTAACTACACAAAGACAAGCACTTTTATTTATTTTTTTTAATTTTTTTTTTTATTTTAAAGATAGTAAAATATAACAGAATGTAACAAATGAAGTCAATCAAAACAAAGCAGTAGGAGTGGTACAGAACTTCGAAGACCAATAATATGAGTACAATAGCTACTATAACATACCTTGCTATCTTCAAATTAGCTGACCATTCCAACAGATGTAGTAGGATTGAACCAAAAA
>RJWM01008499.1:0-12128 GCA_004363535.1 Dasyprocta punctata | reverse complement strand
GACAAGCACTTTTAAATACCAAAGGTATTTAATAGTAAATGTATTTAAAGGCCTTCATTTTCTACCAAGTGCTTACACTGACTTTGTTTTTCTTATGTGTTAGCAATCTTTATGGAACAGAATCACAAAGGAAAGTGAAGTATCTATGAGCAATCTGTTCTCTGAGCTTGGCTATAGCTGGACACCTGCACTGTTTCTTTTCTCTTCCTCATGTCCCTTGAAGTGTGTCATGGTTTAAAACTAGAATGTCCCCCAAATTCTCGTGTACTCAGAACTGGGTCTTTCAGAAGGCCACTGGGTCATGATGGGTTCAGTAGCTACATGTGCTGCTAGGTTGGTCCCTGAGGTCATGACCTGGAAGTATATATTCCCCTTCCGGGCTCTACCCTTGTCCTTTTCTGCTCCATGACCACAATATATGAACAGCTGTCCCCTGCCAGGCCCCTGGGCCGTATCGTTTCTGTCTTCCAGCCAGCCAACCTTGGACTGAAACCAATGAGCCAAAATTAAACCTCTCCTCCTTTAAGTGGCAGGTGATGGGTATTTTGTCCCAGTAACAAGAAAGTAACTAAGACAAGCTGCTTGAAAGTGCTCGTTTGGGCATCTAATTGTCATCTCAGGAAGAAAGTTTGATGGCTGAGGAAATAACCAATAACCAAGCCTCCTGTATTTTAAAGCTCTATTCGATTTTTTTCTCAGATGGATCGCTACTTCGTATCTGCCACCTTTTGCGACACACTTCGTGCAAACAGGGCTGGAATGAAAATCGGGTCTCCTGGAAACAGCCCCCAACTTCACCATTTTCTCTCTTTCCTTCCTTCCAGGTACCAGAGTTACCAGCTATAAAATGTGAACTCTAGTATGACAGGTGGCATATAAATGTTTCATAAATCTGAGTATCCTGGGAAGGGCCACTGCATCTAGGGATGCATTGTGACTTTGAAGGCCCTTTGCGCCTCCACAGGGCCCTAATCCATAAAAAGATGGTAAAGTCATATTTGATGATTCCATTGTCATAATGATAAATGCAGGAATAATAATAACCTGTAAGGAAGTTTTTCCTTGAGCTAAAGCTTCATTTACTTTTCTTCTAATGTTAAAGGAATCAAAATGCTTTCATAGACCCCTAAAAGTACTGTGGGCCCTTCCTGGGCTGATAATGTCAGCCTTGCCTGCCTCACAGAAGCACCAGGAGAGGCTCCCGCCGCACCCTCTCTGCATCCCGGATGGCTTTTGTCATTGTTATCCTCTTCCTCCCTCTTCTACTCCATTCTTGCGCACTTGTTCAGTGAATATAGGTTACTTCTTCCCCATCTTTCTAACATCTTTCTGGGTTCTCCAACTCTGGTTCTCCCACACTTAGAAAGAAAGCCAGTTTAAAATACTGAAAACTGTTCAAGGTGAGCAGAAGAGTAACTTCAGCTCCATTCGGGCTGCTGTCCTCTACAGTCTCTGTAGACCTTTCCACGGATCAGAACTACTGGGAGTATGGGGGGTGGTTCTGGGTGCGGAGAGACTTCTGCAATTGTGTGCACTGAATTTGAAGAATATTTTCTATATATCTATATTTCCTGCATTTAAAAACTAAGCATTTGGGGTGAGAAAGGTGCTCAGCATGAGCTAGGCCCCTGGGTTCCATCCTTGGTGCAATAAATAAATCAATATTAAAAAGCATAGCTTTGAATGGAAATGATAGAAACATTAAGATCCAATTTTAATAAGTATAAACGACTATATTTTTCCAGAATAGATGTTGATCCAGATTATATTTACCAGTTTCAGAACAGTTTCCTTGGTAGAGAAATCACACCTCATTATACCTTCCCGCTGCCGGCCCTGGACACCGCCCTTTCATGGACACTCTGGACTTGGCGGTCAGCTGCTTTGGCCAAGGAGAATAATGGCAAACACGCTGCCAGCAGAGCTGTAAATGAGCTGTGTGTTTGAGACACTTCACTGTGGTAGCTCAGGCTGACCTCAAATTAGTAATCCTCCTGCCTCAGCCTTCCCGGTTCTGGGATGACAGATGTGTGCCACTACATCCAGCCATGAACTGTCTTTTGAGATCATGGGTTGGATTGCAGATTAAGGCGCATCCTCTGGAAGACCTGCATGTTTCCTGTAGTCAACACAATCATGGGCACGCACACACACACACACACACCCCAACCCAGCTCACCGTATGGTCCTCATTTTCCGTATCTATTTCCGTTGATGTTAACTCAAGAATTCTGCCACTGTAGCTGCCTGGTGAACCTTTGCCCTCTGCCCCCCTCTTCTATTCCACAAAGGGCTTAGTTGGAAACATTTCTTGGGTGCTCTTTTCTTCTGTTTTCCTCACAGGGGAAAAAGGGTTCAGAGCTAAGTTGTTTGGTAAAAGTCATATTTGTGTTAATATATATATATATATATTTCTTTTTTTTTTTTTTTTTTTTTCAGCACTGGGAATCAAACTCACATCCCCGTGCCTGCCAGACAGGCACTTAAGCCACTGAGCCAAACTCCCTGCCCTGGTTTTTTGAGGCAGGGTCGCACTATGTAGCTCAGGCCGCCTTGCGCTCGTGTTGTAGCCCAAACCGGCCTCGTACTCACAACGCTCCTCCTACCTCAGCCTCCTGAGTGCTGGGATTAAAGGTGTGCGCCACCACGGTTAATATTTTCTTTTAAGGTGCTACCTTACCTCTGCATTGTCTAAATCAGACATTGTCAAAATCCTTTTGCATTTTATTTATTTAAAGCCATAGTCTCCTCTTCCTTCCTGTTCCTCCAAGAGAAAAAAGCAAACAACCACGAATGATGTTAGCTGGTGCACAATCAGTAAACAATCAGGTGAGTAAGCCTTGCTCTTTTTTCTTTTTCTCCTCTCCCACCCCCATCCTGGGGCTTGACCCCAGGGCCTTCACACTGAGCTAAATCCTCAAATCCTCAGCCCTATTTGTTTTTTTTATTTTTTTTACACATTTTGAGACAGAGCCTTGCTAAGTTTCTAAATTACCCAGATTGGCTCGAATCTGAGATTCTCCTGCCTCAGCCTCCCAGAGAGCAGGAATTATAGGCGGGAACCTTGCGTTCTTCTGGATATTGCAGAAAGCTATAGATGTTTCCAGATGAAACTGAGATGTCTGCTGATTGGATGTACATACCTCTCAGATCGCGGGGTGGGGCGGGGTGGGGGGAGAAGGGTGCAGACCCAGGAAAATCTGAGAGTGCAAGATCCTGCTGAAACAGCAACGGCTACTCAGCCCAACAACTGTCACCCTGTGGAACACAGGCTGTCTCACCAGGTCAGTAGTTTTTTCCCTAAAAAGCTAGAAATCAAGATTTTTGCATGAAAACTTTCTCCATTTAAAATGTTATCAACTAATTCAAAGTTTAAAAAAAATGCGCTGCGTGGGCCAACAAATGTGCAGACCAAATCAAATAAACAAGTCAGTTTATGCTGTCTGCATTATGTCACAAATTCCCTCTAAATTTAAAAATGCTTTCCTCTCAAAATGGTGATGCTCATAACAACCTATGTACACTTTAGGGAGGAAAAACCCTGAATAAGCTTCCTTGTACACAACTGCTAAACAATGAAACTGCCCACTCCAACCATGTAGCACTACAGGGCAATATAAGATCTTGATACTATTTTGCACTTATAAATAATTGCTTTGATATTGTATAAATTCAGCCTAAATTATATGTGTATCAAGTCTTACATTTTCTAGGATCTGGTCTCTATTAACAATGCTCCACAATGCATGCTTGTGATACTACCCTAAAACAAAAATAACCCTCTAATAGATTACTTTGAGTTGCTAGCGGATTATTGTGACTGCAAAAATCATTTTCAGCTTTGACGATCATCATTAGTAAAATGGGTGGAGCCTTTGTCTTTGTGTCACACTAAATTCATATTAACTATTAGTAGATATCATCTGCTTTTTGAGCCATATTTTTAAGCATAATGTGTATTGAAATGCACATGAATTATAAAGGTATAGCTAGATGAGCTTCACAAAATAAGCAGTAGCCAATTAAAGATATAAAAACACACAAAAAATATTACCACCAAATAATAAACCAGTAAATTTGAGAAATTATTTTTCTTAAACTTGGAATAACTAGAAATGGGGATTCTTACAACATACCTTCATTTCATAAGAAGCAAGAAATACCGTCTGTGGGATAATTAAGTTAAAGCATATATTTACTACTTTTCCAATTTCCTACTCTGACTTTTCCACGCTGAAGACTGAACTAGGCCCTGACGTGTGCTAGGCAAGTCCTACTACTGGGTTAAATCTTTAAGCTATGCTGATCTTTTTTTAAAGACTTAGTTTCCTAAAGGGGAAGCTCATCTCTCCCAAGGTTGTAATCATCAAGTTGTTCCAATAAAAAATAGAGAAATGCATAGACATATAAAATTGGCTCCATAATTCTTCTCTAATATGAATTTATTTTCCTCTATCACTCAAAGTGGAAATTAAACAGTAAAAAGCAAGTCAAAGTCTCAATTCAAAAATGAGCTCATTCAAAAGAAACAAGTTATATCGTGTACAGGGACAAGTTCTCTACGATGAATGTGATCATTATGTATATCCAAAATGTACCAATAAAACCTGATCGAAAAAAATTAGCTCATGCAAAGAATGACTAATATCTTTTTCCTAACTTAAAAACAAGGCATTGTTTTATTAATTTATGCAGTTTACTTTGGAAAATGAAGAAAATACTCATGCCAGAGGCTCTTTGAGTTGTAAAAAAAGATATATGTGTGTATCACTATCAACACTGTAATATTTAGATATGATTTATAAACTGAATGACTTCAACAAGAACAAAGTTTCTTTTGATTTTGAAAGTGAAACTTTCAAGAGGAAACATGCAACACCCTTGTGGAAGACAAATTACAACACAAGCACTGGGTGCAAACCTGAGATGAGTCAGTCATCAAATAATTAAATAAATTTATCTTGAGTTCACTAAAAAACAGGGTAAAAAGAGGAACCACTTTTAATTACTTGATTTTTTTGTCAAAAGAAGAAATAAAAGCATATTGTACTCTGTAACCAACTTTGTTTTAGTCCTGAAGTGAAAGATGGAGATGAACATGCAAATATCAGGGTCAGGCCTGGCATGATGGTGCACATCTGTAATCCTAGCACTCAGGAGGCTGAGGCAGGAGGATTGCCACAAGTTCAAGCCCAGCCTGGGTTGCATAATGCATTCAAAGCCAGCCTGAACTAGTGTTGAGGGTATGGTTCAATGGGAGAGTGCTTACCTAGCATAGATGAGGGCCTGATTTAAAGAAAAGACAAAAACAAAAATCAAGCCGTGTGGTAGTGCACGCCTTTAATCCCAGCACTCGGGAGGCTGAGGTAGGAGGAGCGTTGTGAGTTTGAGGCCGGTTTGTGACCCTGTCTCAAAAAAACTAGGGCTAGGAGTTTGGCTCAGTGGCTTAAGCACCTGGCTGGCGGGCAGGACGTTGTGAAGTTTGAGCCCCAGTGCCGCAAAAAAAAAAAAAAGAAAGAAAAAAGAAAAAAAAATGGTGTGTGCCACCATGCCTGGCTTATTTTATAAATATTAACTGATTGTGGTGGCACAAGTCTGTAACTCCAGCACTTGGGAAGCTGAGGCAGGAGAATCTCAAATTCAAGGCCAGACTGGGCTACATAGTGAGTTCAAGACTAGAGTGGGCAGGGTCGGGTCGGGAGTTTGGCTCAATGGCTTAAGCACCTGTCTGGCAGGTGTGAGATTGTGAGTTCAATCCCTGATGCTGCAAAAAAAAAGAAAAAAAAGACTAGAGTGGGCTGTCTCAAAAAAAATAAAATAAACATAAAAATTGTATGTATATTATATATATAATGGAATAAGATACAATTTTTCTTAAAGATAGATCATACAGAGTAAGAAATAACATCTAACACATTCCATTAATTGCTATGCAAAGTGCAGCCGAAGTGTTTGCAGTAGATAACAGACAGTTAATGTCTAATGATACAAGAAATGACTATGATTTTGGTATTTTGGTGAGCATTGCTGTGTGCACAGGAGCTGAAATTTGATCTCTAGGGTCACCCACTGCACACCTCAACACACTTCAGGTACACGTTCTTCAGTGTTATGCTCATACTTGGGTATTCTTTACCAGGTGAAAGAAATGTCATGAAATGATAATTATAGTGATCTTAATGTGGAAACTGTCAGGCCATCCATTCAAGTTTTCTGAAATCTAGAGAAAAGTCTTCTGAACATGAGTCTGTAAAACAAACTAAAGCAGAAGAAGAGAATTCCTCCTCGATCCAACTATACAGGGCTATTATTATATCTTTTCCATAAGATCATCTGGGCAATATTCCTGATCCTTGTTCTTTTCATTTGTTTTTAGTGCTGGGGAGGGAATTCAGGGCTTACACATGCTAGGCAAGTGCTCTACCACTGAGCTATCACCCAGCCCTAGTAGTTCTGAGCCTCCTGATCAAGGTGTGCTTCATCGTTACAGAAAAATGCTCCCCTAGTCAGTCTGTTAGTTGCCTATGTAACAGTTCCTGTTACAAGTTCTTGTTACTTCTGTCTCCCAGAAATGGCTGGTCACTGTGATGCATATTGAAAGAACCAATCCAAGACAGCCAAGTACTCTGCCTCTGTACTCCCCTTTCAACCCCATAAAAACCTCTGTACCTCCCCTTTCAACTCCATAGAAACCTACCTCCCTGGCCCTTTGGGGTCTGATATTTTGGGAATGATCCTGATCAATGTCCATTAGCATAAAATAAATCTACCTCTAAATCCTGGGTGTCATTTCAGTGCTTCTGCTTGCTGTTGCATGACCACAGTATAATTACCAATTATAACCAAAAAAACCACAATATAAATCCTAATTATTCCAAATTTCATGGGAAAGATCAACTTAATTTTTAATATTTTATCGATTTCTATAGTGCCACTGCCCGGGAAATTAGCAATTAAAGAAAAGTGACCATTGTTGATGGCAAGAAGTGCCTCAGTCAGCACCCGGTCTCCAGTCTTTGAGGCCCCACACCTTTAATTCTCTTTCTCAGATCTAAGAAGAGTGAGTCTCCTGAGATTGTACAGAGGCGCTGGCTGCAACACTGAGCTCAATCTTGGAAGTTTCAGGTTTTGGAGTGTCCTGCTTTTGAAAGGAAATTTATTCTTTTTCTTCAATTAAAAATAATCTTCAACCATGCACACAAACTTGGCAAATCAGTGTGAATCACAAATACAAAGGAAATCTCTAAAGGTCATACATAAAAGCATATACTCTTACTTTTGAACCATACCACCCTTCAGAATTTGTCTAACTTTTAAAATGTGTCTCCACAAAAGACTGTTGCCTACCCCTACCAGATTAGGGTAGGTCCCTCTTTCATACACTTTCACACTGTATTCTGTTTCTCTCTCAAAGCACTTACCACAAACTTAAGTAATTTTTTGTACATTGGATTCAAGATGCATGACTGAACTCACACATTCACCCCTCTTTCCTCCCAAGTCTACTGAGATGATGAATAGAATAAGGCAACATAAATAAACCCACCCCAAGAATAGTACCAATAGACCAAAAGGGTATGGAATTTCTAAAAGATCTAATCCAGGTAAAAGAAAAGTTATGGAGGCAAGGAAACACACACGTGGGAGAGACTTCTCAACAAGTACATCTCCCCACTAAAGATATAGAACAAAACACTGATCAAAAGCAGCTGGAGCTATTAGGAAAGCAAATCTGAGAGCCAAACAACATGGAAGGGCTTGGGAACTAACTGTACCAACTTGCAACTCACAGAGTTGCTGCTCTGGCCTTAGCCTTGGTGTAAAGCCATGACTGTGCTTTTAAATAGGCAAGTAAAATTAGAAGGCTAATGTGTAAGACTGCTGGTGTCAACAGTGGGACTGAAAAAGATAATAGCACCTCTGACAATTAATTAAAGTACAGGAAAACCAATTTTCGAAATAAACAAAAAAGGAAAAAAACTGCCAAAAAAAAAAAAAAAAAAGGTGAAATCAGAAAAAACAGATACCAAGCCATCCTAAAGAAAATAGCCCTTTGGCCCTACCCAGTTCTCCTGGTCTTTCAGTTCCTCAACAGTCACAGCTGGATCCTATGAGCCAAAGAGAATCCAGAAATCCTATGAACACACAGAAATCCTGTGAACAGAGAAATCTCTATTCACCACCAGATCAAGTGCCTTCGTACATATATTTATCAACCTTTATCTCCTTCACAAATATGAACAGACAATGAGAGACTACTAAAAACTGAAGTAAAATGAAATTATTCATTTTGTAGTATTATTTTACTTCATTCGATCAACCTCTGAGAAACTAGGGTTTATGAAGAAAGGAGAAGACAATTGTAAAAGTATGTATCCTAAAAGAATACTTCTCCCATTAAAACAGGATAAGTCACTGTGAAAAGAATTGTTATAGCCGGGCGTGGTGGCGCACGCCTTTAATCCCAGCACTCGGGAGGCTGAGGTAGGTGGAGCATTGTGAGTTCAAGGCCGGCTTGGGCTACAACGTGAGCGCAAGACCGGCCTGAGCTACATAGTGCGACCCTGCCTCAAAAAACCAGGGCTGGGAGTTTGGCTCAGCGGCTTACGTGCCTGTCAGGCAGGTGCG
Source organism: Dasyprocta punctata (assembly GCA_004363535.1). Classification (NCBI taxonomy): domain Eukaryota; kingdom Metazoa; phylum Chordata; class Mammalia; order Rodentia; family Dasyproctidae; genus Dasyprocta; species Dasyprocta punctata. Next base: position 3,500 of record RJWM01008499.1, on the reverse strand, counting down.
AGGTTGTGAGTTCAATCCCCGGTGCCACAAAAAAAAAAGAAAAAAGAAAAGAAAAGAATTGTTATGGTTTGAGTCTGGATGTCCCCCCAAAGCCACATGCAGTCATGGGTAAGGACTTCTAGGATTTGCAATTAATTCATGGTCCAATGCTAGGACTATAGGTGCAAGTGCGACACCCACACTAGGTGGGTGTGTCCTACATACAGTATAAGGGACAGAAAGAGTCTTTTCTTCGCACTCCTCCCATGTTACTCTTGTTTTTTCTGTCTTCCACTGCCATGAACAGTTGCCCTCTGCCATGTGCCTCTCTGCCTTGGAACCAGCTGATTATGGACTGGAATCTCCACAAACTGTGAGCTAAATGAACCTTTCCTGCTTTAACTTTAGATATTGGGTATTTTGTCCCAGCAATGAGAAAAAAGTAACCAACACAGAATTGATTACAGTTCTTCAAAAGTAAAGAAATACACCAGGCGTGATGCTACATGCTTATATTTCTAGCACTCGGGAAGTTGAGGCAGGATGGTTGTGAGCTGAGGCAGGACTGAGCTACACAACAAGGCCCTGTTTGAGAAGCACACACACAAAAAAGTGACTATATAAATTTAAAGTTTTCAACATTTTAAAAAACTCAAACTATATCAGGAAAGTTGTCCCCACCCTCAATGTGATAATCAAAATTCCTATATAATTTTAAATATTAAAACCACCTAGCCTGTCTAAATTTCACTTTCCTAATGCATAAATAAGATAACACACATCAAGTGCCTAATACACAATAGGCAAGAACCTTAGAAGATGTGGCCCATTGGTGGAAATTTTAAAAATTGAGAGTAATCAATGAAAGGAGCCTGGGCAAGATCAGTTACGTACTAAATTTAATCTCCCAAATCTAACTGGCCTCTCATAGCCTCTGGTATGTCCTGGAGAGATGAATTTGCCTTTCTACGACTTTATGTTAAGCAAGTACAGAGATGTCTTGGAAATAGCTGGCACCCCTGCACCCCCAGGTCAGCAAGGAGGGTCACTGCCTGCGCTGAGATTTGACTTGTCATTCTCTTCTTTCCCACCTCTGCTTGCCCACCATATCCTGCCCACAGCTTTGTCTTTCCCTTGCCTCCCCCTGCCTCCCTTTGCCATGTGTCTAAACCCTGGGGTGTGGATGGACCTGTTGCCATGGGGATACTTCTGATTTTTCCTTGCCCCCTCCATCCTCCATATCCATGAAGTCCTGCATAAGCCCCAATTCCTAAGCCTCATATCCCATTAACTTACACATAATTGCTTCAACAGTGCCAAGGACCCCAGCCTGTTCCCTCTTCAGCTTCTTCTGCCTTGATGGTAAGTCTAACAGCGTCACTTTTTGCTTAAAAATCTTTCAGGGCTGTGCCACCCACTACTGGCTGTTTGGTACTAGGAAAATATTCATTTTTATCTGGTCAATTACTCCATTTGAAGAATAGGTGTAATAATGGTGAGCCTTTACTTTTTAAAATGACAGTCTGGCCTATAAATCATTGTATGATCTCCAGGTTTATCCCTGGGCATTCCTCATCGTGTGTTTCATAATCCAGCATCCTAATCCCTTTTTTCATCTCTAGAAAACAACCCATTCATTCTTTCTCAGTGCCACGCTGTTTCCTCTTTTTGGAAGAATGTCCTCTCCCAGGACCCTCCAGCCACCTTCATTGACTATTTTTTGCTTATACTGTATATCAGTGTCCAGTTTCTTCCCAAACTATGTTTTTGACACATGGTAGACTTTGAGTAAATATTTGTTGAATGAACAACTGATAAATATTAAGAATCTATTATTTGCTCATCATTTTGTGGAGTTTGTCTTAGTGCTTACAAAATTCCCATGCGGTAGATATCATTATTCTCATCATTGTAGGTGATATTGAAACCAAGGCTTAAAGAAGTTCAGTAACTCCAAATATTTATACAGTTTTAAAGTAGCAGATTTGTTATCCAAATCCAGGTCTGTCTGGCTTTGAAATCCAAGTTGAGAGTGAAATAGAAGATTAAGAAAGACATGAAATAAGAGGCAATAAAAATCAAATCTGGATGGATGTGGTGGTGCACAGTTGTAATCTCAGCTACATGGGAGACTAAGGCAGTAAGATCATAAGTTCAAGGCCAGCATGGCCAATTTACCAAGACTATCTCAAACTTTTTTTAAAAAGGGATGAGTGCTGGGGGATAGCTTAGTGGTAGAGCACCCCTGCACCTTATCCTCAGTACTGCAAGAAGAAAGAATGAAAGAAAGAAAGAGGAAAGAGAAAGAAAGAAAAAGAAAGAGATTTCTTATGTTTATTCCATAGGTTCTCAGAAGAAGCTCCAAATTCTTAGTCTTTTTACCAAATACAAAAGAAAGATGTCAAGAACCCCAAAATCAGTGAGTTCTCTCGACCAGCACAGTCATGGTAATCATTCCAGACAACGTTCTCTGAAGACCATGTTCCTTCCATGAATTCTCTAGAATAAGAAAATAGGAATCAGAGGAATTTTTCTCAGACTATTAGATTGCTATTAAAGCTCAGATTTTTGAAAAGAAATGTCTATTTTTTAATGGTACTCTTTTTTTCCAAATCCATTTTATTCCTAGTTAAAAAGAAAGAAAAAGAAGAAAAAAAACACTACAACAAAATTTTAAAGTATGTCAATCAGGGGGCAACAATGGTACACACAATGAAATGTCTATTTTTAAAGTGGGCTTGTATCCTGGTATTGGCATTTAGAAGAAAATTAATAATATTAGGGTGAAAACAATTTAAATACAAAGGATAAATGATTTAAACATTCATTTCTTGTATTTGGGGCACTCCAATGTGTTGTCATAGCAGGTTAAAATACATTATTCGCCTTTAATCCCAGCACTCAGGAGGCTGAGGTAGGCGGAGCGTTGTGAGTTTGAGGCCGGCTTGGAATACAAAGCGAGCACAAGGCCGACCTGAGCTACATAGTGCCACCCTGCCTCAAAAAACTAGGGCCGGGAGCTTGGCTCAGTGGCTTAAGTGCCTGTCTGACAGACATGAGGTTGTGAGTTCAATCCCTGGTGCCGCAAAAAAAAAAAAAAAAAAATTATAATGTTCTATATATGTACATAGATTCTAGGTACAGAAATAAAAATATGGTACAAATATAGATCTCTACTTTTTCAAAAGATTTGAATTCCTTTATTCTGTCCTCATCATAAGAAAATGATTTAAAATAGCCCACATGCTTGTGGTGCTATTAAGTTTGCTGAAAGTTTTTTCAAGTGTTCTGCTAGTGGTATATATCTAATAATTCTGTAGTGGTTTGCCCTCAGACATTGCTGACTTCAAATAAGGAAGAAGGTAACTTCCTCTGAAGACAATGTAATGATGAATAGAGGGCTGATGAGAAAGTTCGGAGTAACAATTAGGTATGTAATAATGATGGATATGGTCAATGCAAGGTCTAGAAGAGAGGCACTCAGAACATAATGGAGATATATATTATTAAGTAAAAAAAAA
>RJWM01008498.1:0-73289 GCA_004363535.1 Dasyprocta punctata | reverse complement strand
AAAAAAAAAAAAAAAAAACAGCGCCAGAATAGAAAATTAAAATGCATTTTCTCATAGAATATTCTATGGGTGGTGAGCTATTATATTATTAGTGCTATATTTTAGCAACATTATGAGTGAAATGTCCTTTTTATGGACCAGTCTATAGACCTCACTCTCATTTATATCACTGTTTTAGGCAGAAATACGTTTTAAATTCTAAGCAACTAAGTTATACATTCACTTTCAGAATGCTAATATTTTCTTAAGGCAAGTCTATCTGAACATTACAGGTACTAGGTCTGGATAATATAGGGAGCTGTCCAATTCATTCCTTTGCTTTAAAGGCCATCACTCTCATCATGACTATGTTTCATACCACCATACACTGAGCAGCTCCTGTGTACAAGATAGTACTTAGGTACTAGTGCTGAGTGAGCAAGAGAAGTAGCATGCCTAGCAGTAACATGGTATCCTCTCTACCCCTTCTATAGATTCTCTGAAACACAAGGAGAGCCTGAAACCCTAATCTCAGAAGACCCTTGTCCTATGGTGTCAGGATACTTACACAATGAGAGGCATCCATATGCAATCTGGATGTCTCTGGTGGCAGCTGCAGGCAGAATCATGGGCAGAAGTCAAATTTTTGAGAATTCCTACGATCAGCAATGGTAGTTCTCTCTGAGACTGGGAGATTCGCTGAGACAGCTTCCGGAGATATCATCTGCTCCCAAGCATCTGCTTCGGTGACCTTCCAAGGCGGCAGAAACCTCTAGTTCCTTATATAAAATCATTCCTATGTGAAATACCTGGGTGATTTCTGTCACCCCCAACCCAAAGCTGACAGATACAACCATCCTGCTTTTACAAGCTAACAGTCTCATAGAGAAAAGAATATGAAGTAACTAATTACATATGAATTAGTCAGCTTTCTTATGACTAAGACATAATACCTGACACCCGTAAGTTAAAAAGTATGATTTATTTGATTCAGAGTGTCCAGTGGGATCAGCCCATGGTTGCCTAGTTCCAAGGTAGAGACAGCATGGTGGTAGGACATGATGGAGGAAAACTCTCCAACTGATGGCAGGCAGAAAGAGGAGAGAGAAGTGAGAAGTGGTGTACAAGAATATACTCTCCCTGGTAATGCCATCAGTGATCTACCTTTTCCAACAAGGTCCCACTTCCTAACAGCACATTCAACCATGAACCTATCAATGAATTAATCTACAGATAAGTCTAGAGTATCCAAGATCCAATTACTAAGACTCCCACCTCTAAATATTTGAGGATTCTGGGGAAATATTTTAGATCTAAATGGACAACACATAATAATGTAATTGTCAGCTGTGATCTGAAGCCAACTTCTACCACTTGTCTCAGCCATTTCCTAAATTTTGAGAATTTGGGGCAAGTCAGTCAATAAACATGATCAAATTAAAAATTAAATTAAATAAATGTTCATTATCTAGAACAAAAGCATTAAGTGCTTCACCCTTTCCTATTTTACTATGTTTTTGTTTTTGTTTTTGTTTTGTGCTCCTGAGGTTATTTACATATATATTTGCATCTGTATGGTGAAAATATTACATAGCTAGAGCCAGGGATTTAGCTCAGTGGCATAAGCAACTGCTTGGCAAGCATGAGGTTGTGAGTTTGATTCCCGGTACCAGGAAAAAAAGAAAAGAAAAACAATAAGAAAATATTACATAGCTGCTTGCTATGTAGTGAGCACCTCTCAACTCCAGGTTCAGTGACATCACACTGGTAGCTTTCTATCACTCTTCTGGTAGTATCTACATCATTGAGATCATCAAGTACTACAAGTCAAGTTGATTCTCTTTTGCAAGCAGCTGTTAACCCTTTTTCTCAGAGCCAGTTAATAATTTACTAACACATCACTGGTACTGGCATAAATACCAGAAAATAAATATATATTACCATACAGCAGAGAGTCTGTCAATATCCTAAGGTTTCAAGGGCACTTCCTGAAGGAAATGATATTGAAAGAAGTGATACTTGATTTGACCTCTGAAAGTCAGTGGAGTAAGGGGGCTAGGGAAAAGCATTCTGGGAAAATGAAAAGCATCCTCTTTGAGGAGGGAAAGCTCTTAGTCCTAGCAAAGCACCAAAGACTTGATGGGGATAGAGAGCAAAGAAAGAAGATACATCATTTAACCCCACTTTGTCCAAGCTTCTTTTATTGGTAGTCACGTTGGTCTGCCATGCAGCACTGTTATTTGTGCATTTGTCTCCTACCATTCAACAGACAATTTGGTTGCACACAAAAAGAAATTGTCAGAGACCTACCAGAGTTTCCTACATATCATGAACATATGTCTAAATGGATGAGTCAGTGAATCCTTCTAAGTTCAGTAAACATAAACTTTTGAATCTCCAGAAGTGAACATAAAATCCATAATTCAGCTTTTTTATCAATCTGCATTAAAATAACAGGTTTTACATTAAAGAAGGCCATTTACTATGTATAATGGTCTAACTTATAGAAGTTAGAAAAGTCAAAAATAAAATAATAAATACATTCAATGACGTGTGTATCAGTGTACTCTGGTGCCATAACAAGATCCCATAGGATGGATGGCTTAAGCAACAGAAATTCATTTTCTACCATATTTGAGTCTGGAAAATTCCAGAACAAATTGCCAGCAAGACAGATTTATTGTTGAGGCTTCTGCTCACAGCAAGTAGGTGTCCACGTTCCCACTATATGCCCACATGATCTTTATGCACACATGCACATACATATACACATACACACAGAAAGAGTTTGTTGGGGTCTTTTCCTTTTTCTATAAAGGCACTTCCCCCATTAGATCAGGACTCCAATGTCGTGACTTCATTTAACCTTGATCATCTCCTTAAATGCCCTATAGCCATATAGCTACATGTAGAGTTTGAGTTTCAATAGATGAATTTAATGGGGACACAATTCGATCCTAAGCAGTCTGTGCAATATAAAACATATAGCAGATATTTAATTCAAGAATATTAAGAAGCCCTTTCTAAAATTTCATCAGCAATCACAATAACTATTAATGGATATAGATGTATATTTTCATGCAAACCTGAATGACACCCATTTGATGTATATGATTTAATTATTTCATTTATGTGTGTTACATCTTACATATAGTATGTATTGTAACGACATGAAAAATATGAAGTTATACAACCCTACAACTGAACACACACTTGCATGCACACATGTGTGCATTTTAAAACCCATGTATGTATCTCATGCCTTCAAAACTGACCACTGATAGCATCGATGCAATTCTGTAAGGCAGGAGTACTTTGGTTAGTAAGCAGAAATGCCAGCAATAAGAGTATCTCATGAGCCACACTCCACTTTATAGCCTGGGAACATTTCTGAATGATTCTGTAACTATTGCATTGTTCTTTTAATGTTCAACACTATTATAATTTATAGTTGCTTTTATGTCCCATAATAATAGCTTACAATTTACTGAGTGGTAGTGCTGTTAAATATGCCTCTGTTATGGATTAAAAACTGATGGTCAACTTAGCACCAACTGAATTAATTCAGCTGGTGTTGAGTAAAGATGGCCCACCTGAAGAAAGTGACCAGCATAAACAGAGATGTGGAGAAGAAGAGCGAGGCAATGTGGGTTCTTTCAAGAGTCACTGTTTCAGCCACTGGTTCTCCTGGAGGTGCTTGTCATGCTGGCTTCCCCAATACGGATTCGGCCATTATCATCAGAGGAGCTCGGGACCTCATCAATGAGAGTGGCTGTGGTTCACGTTGAGGGAGCCTTGCTCCTCACATTGTGCATCGCTTCCTGGCTCCAGAGGGGAAGCTATGTGCTGGAGAAGCTTGTCACGCTGGGCTTCCTGACCTGTGCTTGACTGTTCTCCATTGTCAGAGGAGCGCGGGACCTCGTTGCCGTTGGGGATGGCTGTGGTACTCTTCAGGGCAGCCCCGCTTCTTCTTTTGAGCATGACTTCTCAGCTTCCGTGTAGAACCCTCAACCCACTGCACAGCTCCTTCACCCCGCTGGCATAGACTTTCTAGTTCCACCACTGACCTGTGGCCTTCCCAGCACAGAACCGTAAATAGACTGGCGTGAGTCCTTCTTGGGCTCTTACATTTCCAGTTGGATTTGTGGGAGGCATTGTCATGCATTTGGGTCTCTAGCTGGACTCTTGCAGGACACTGCTGTGGGATTCAGGCCCTCAACTAAACATCCTGGGTCTTAGTGTTGTGGACAGATTTTCCTGCACTTTCTTGTGTTCAACTCTGGGTGACTATTATAAAACAGTATTACAAACACTGTGTCCTTTATGCAGTTGTTCTCCCTGTAATCCCTGACTACAACAGCCTCCAAATCAAGCACTGTGGAGAAAACAAAATTAAATGTGCTAAAAAGCTATGACAAGGGTCAAGGTTTTATGGATTATTTACTTACGTTATTTTTATATTATTTGATATACATAAAAGTATATTTAAAACTAAAATGGTACTATAATTGTGCTAATTTATGAAGTCTGGGAACATATCCCCTGCATTATAATTTATTATAATAGAAAAATTAGTTCCGAATTACGTGAGTTTTGAAAAATACAAGGTTTTTATGAACCTAGTGCTCACATTAAATGTAACTGCCTCGTGCATACAACTGAGAAGCATGGACAACTGATTAAACAGAAAGGGCTGGGGAGCCAGAGTACAACTTTACATGAAACATGCTTCCCTGCCTATTCAGAAATGTACATCTCAAAAAAAAAAGTACATCTCTGCAATTATTTAAGTAATCTTTATAAATTGTACTTATTTCCTTGAATTGGTACCAGAATACAATAGCTATGATACCAAGAATTCTAGACCCAGAGGAAAGTTCACTTGGCTTTCTCTCCAAAGATCATGTGACACATGAGACCCACCTCCCACCCAAATCACGGATACACAAGCTGCTCTAATGTTCCTTTCAGTCTGATAACTCGGTAATTGCTGCTAGTTTAGGATGTAGCTGTGTTAGATTTTATCTTTGCCTTGAGTCCAGGCCATCTGCTCTAATCTCATGCCTCTTACACCTGGAGAACCATCTGATAAACCTTGTTGGTCTCTAACTCCTTGAATACACCCTTTTTCTCCCAGCAGGACTTGTCAAAATGCAGCCAAGGCCAGCCAAACTGTCTCCCACATCAACCCTAGGGCCCCAGGTGCACCTGTCTGTTTTTCCTAAGGGCTAATTCTTTTCCTAGAATTTCACTTCCAAGTGGACCCTGTATAAACCAATTGCTTCAGGCTACTTTATGGCCTATTTGAATGTGTTTCATGTCCTATTCTTTCTAATATAAGCAAAGTCCTCACTTGTTAAGCCCAAAGGTAACCAATCTCCCAGCAGAGACAATGTAGTTTCCTTTCTCTCTACTCACAGACAAAATTCTTCATTTTTTTCAGCCTAACTCAGTTTCTCATCCTAGTCACAGTCACATACAAAGCCATTTCTATGTTTTAAAATTTGTAAGACAGTTCCTATTAACATCAAAAGAATTAAAAGATGCAAGCTAATAGCTCATTGTGGAACTTAAAGTAACTACATGGTATTGTAAGGCACAGAGCCTTGAAAAACCATCACATAGATTTTAAGAAGATAAAAGACATTCAAATAGAACAGACTTTTCTCTTTTCCCACTGAGGAAAAGCAGAAAGAAAATAGCTGAAGTTGAAACCAAAAGAAATTCACATTACACACAAAAACAAATACTACATGTTGTCTCTTATATGTGGAATCTTTAAAAAAATTTTAATCTGAATAGAATAGTGATTAGTAGAGGTTGGGACGGGTACTGCAGTGAGGGGATAGAAGGGGGCCCAATAGAAAAGGATAGCAGGTACCAAACCACAATTAGAAGCAGTAACTTCTAGTGTTCCACAACACAGTGGAAAGGCTATAGTTCACAATAACCTATCATATGTTTTATGAATAAGCAGAAGAACTCAAAGTCTCCAGACATACAGTAATGGTAAGGAAAGAGACATACCAATTACTCTGATTTTATTGGTGTATACTGTACACATTGTATTGGGCTATCTCAGAGTAGATCATAAAAAATGTAAAATTAAAATAATGATGAAATAATGATGATATTAAAATTTAAAACAATAAATATTTAGGGTCAGTTGTGGCAGCTCTCATCTATAATCCCAGTCATCTGGGAGACTGAAGTAGAAGAATTACAAGTTCAAGCCCCTCTTGGGCAATTTAATAATTTAGCAAGACACTGCCTTAAAAGCAAAAAATGAAAAATGACTAGGGATATAGCTCAGGAAAACAGCCTTGGGTTCAATCCTCAATACCACACACACACACAGAATAAAAAAGATTTAAGATTAGGTAAAGAAAAATATTCTTCCTCGTTATTATGTAAGATAAAAGATGCCTATGTTTCAGGAATGATTATAATATATATTTCAGTACAGCAGGAATAAGAACTCCTTTGAAGCAGATGATTTACTAATAGCTAGAATGAATGCAGCATATATGCATTTATAGAATAGGCATTCAATAAATACTCTTTTGAAGATATGAATGCCTAATCAGAATCTAAAGTTGAATATGTTATATTGAATATATTCAGCTTAGGTAATCCTGGCAATCATTGAAAGTAAAAGGGACCTCAGAAATCTCAAGATGTGTTCACAAATCGAGAATGAGTATAAACCTAACATTCAGGTCTCCCAGTCATATATCTTGTCAGTTAAACAACCATGGAACTCTGCTGCAAAGATGAGCAGAATTCTAGTGGAGTGCTTAGTTTGGATTTGAAATTTCCCCCAAATGCCCAGGTGCTAAAGACATGGTCAATAGCCTATGGTGCTATCAAGAGCTGGTGGGACCTTTAGAAGGTGGAGCCTAGTGAAAGGAAGTTAGAGCACTGGGGAAGTTAGAGCCCTTAAAAGAGATATTGGGACTCTGGCCCCAGCCACCATGAGAGAAACAGATCTCCTCCACCACATGGTCCTGCCACAATAAAATCAACAGATCCAGCTGACCACAGATTGGAACCTCTGAAAGCACAAGCCAAAGTAATCTTGTCCTATTTTGAAGGTGATTATCTCAGATACTGTGTTGTAGATTCAAAAAAAAAAAAAAAAAGAAAAAAGAAAAGAAAAAAAGAAAGAGCGAGCTAAGATGGAACATCAAAAAATATTTAACGTGTCATTTTGAAAGTAAAATTTTGAGCTGGGTGTGGCAGTATATATCTTGAATGCCAGCTACTCAGGAGTCTGAGTCAGGAGGATCACAAGTTCAAGGTCAGTCTGGTCACCTAGCAAGACTCCATCTCAAACAAAAATAATAATAATCAATTTTAAAGTTAATTTTTATTTTTTATTGAAACACAGCAATTATAAATCATTTAGTGGAAACAATGATGAATAGAATACTACTTCCTATTCTCTTGCCCAGAACTCTGCCCCAGACTGACCAAAGAAATTTTTCACCCACCATGTTCCCCTGGTCTCTGAAAGAGCCTGGACCAGACTTTTTCAATATTAGGATCAGGGATGACCACATATCTTCTCACTGAAGCTTGGGTCCTCCAAACTGGTGAATACAGACAGCACTCAGACCTGGGATGCCCAAGGAACACGAATGGCTTACATTTCCTCCAAAACTTCAGATGACTCAACATGTCCAATGCCTTGACACTTAATCTTGCATAGATTCAGACCAAACTAACATATCGTGCACCCTCACTTGCTCAGCACTGCATAGATCTTGCATTCAGGGCACTGTTTAAACCTCTGGATCACTCTGTGAAGTAGAAATACTCATCCCCATTTTATAGATTTTAAAATACCACAGAGAAGGTAAGCAAGTAGTCCTAATAATCCTCAATCACAATGGATTTGAAGCTGAATATTTGGAAACCTGGAATAATTACAGGATTCACTTGGCAATTAAGTAGAATGATCATCTAGCTTATCCTTCTTGTGAGGACAGTTTTGAGAATGAAATCACCATGACAATAAGCATTAACTGGCTCTTGTGGGGAAAAACGGGAAGGTCATTGTGGTCCCCTGTCCACCAACCCTTTCCTCCAACACAGCAAGTCTGCCAGTTCACCATCATCCCACGTCACTCCATGAGAAAGCTTAGCCCTTTTGGGGCTAAACAGGAATTTTCACTCTTCACATTACAAAAATAGCTAGTGTTTGAAAGGATGCTAAGTGAATCAGAGTCAATAATGTTACGGCATATTAATTGAATAGGTGTTTATTACAGAAAGTCAATCCCTATTCAGAATTTCTAAGGAAGAGTAAATGCTTTTTCTGTCTAGGGTAATATCAATAGCACTTTACAGGGGAATGGAAAGAGGAGGAGGAATAGGTTGGATGCTAAGACCTCAATTTTCTACACAATACCACAATGACATTCTCTACTGATGCAACGGCTTTGGGTTGAGAATTTGACATGAGGGGTTATTAGCTGAAGAATTTCTCAGTGAATAGTAGAAAATGTCAGTTCTACTTATTATTGCTTAATTAGAACTTTTTTAAAGTTATTTTCAAATTTCAGCATTTTGAAATGTCAACTTGTAACACTTGCAAATATTTTTTTTTTTAAATCTGTGCAAACCAAGCCTATACCTTTGCCTTTTAGAAATAACCCATGGTGACAGGAGGTTACTTTGGAGAACTGTAAAACCTCTCATCTCCCCAGAGTTCACTTCCCTGTACTATAAAATAAAACTGGGAAAAGGACTTGAATAGAAGTTACATAGGTTTGAGCTCAGAGTCGACCAGTTTATTTTCAGTTTGCAGTCATCCATGAGGGTCAGGCTTTGCTTTATAGACAGGGCATCTTTAAAGAGAGACCAGGTTGTTCATTATTTGGCAGTAACAGAAATAGAAGTAATCTAATTTCTGTGGTCCACAGGCTGTGTGAATCACCTCCCCAGTGTGGACAAGCCCAGGCCAGCCAGAATACTTCCTTAGAACTCTAAGGGCTTTCTGCAACAAAGGGAAAGTTGACACTTGAGTTTACAGCTTCCAGAGCACCTTTCAGTGAGTTAGTTTCTAAAAAATGGCTCTACATGAACAGGAGACACATTTCCTTCTGTGATCTTTCCTCTGGGTTCTCATTCCTTATCTACTTCAACACCTCAAAATATTGGCACAGCTAGTTGAGGGAGGCATACCTGCATAAATATGGAAGACGAATTCTTAACATTCTTTGTAAAGAAAAACTGAGATCAGAACAGAAAAAACATTACAGGCTTGGATTTTTATTCTAGGAATTATGTTGACTCTACTATGCCCAAATAACCATCCAGATGAAGCCATTAATTCCCCCAAACTTTCCCATACACCTAGGGTGAGGAGGACACGGAAGTGGGCTCCTAGCCCTGTGGGTTGGGTCAAGTTGTCCCCACACTGTAGGAGACACAGCTCCATCATGAGACCAGACATATGTCTGTCATTATCGTGAATTCTCTGATCCCTTAATAATTTCTAAGTGCCTTGTCAAAAACTCTGTTTCTTCTCCAGAAAACTTGTTTACTAGAAAATAAAATAAGTAGGAGGAAAACATTCAGATTTGGACCAGGGTCAATAGCTGCTCTGTGCTTATCCATATTGGTCTTTCATATGTCAATAGTCTATTGTCTTGGTAATTTTTCTCTCATTGCTAAGACAAAATACTTGAAGCCCAAAATGAAGGAAGGAAAGGTTTATTTAGCCCACAGTTCATGGAGGTTTCAGTTCATACTCAGTTGGCTCCAATGCAGGGTGGTATGGCTGAGGGGCAGCCATTCACTGCATCCACAAATGATAAGAGCAAAAAAGGCAAAAGTGGAAAGCACACCTCCTTCTCTCCTTTATATTGTATGCTGGCTCCCTGTTCCTGGGTGGGTGCAGCACTCACACCACCAATCCCAGCGCTAAACAACAAACCAATCACAAATGCTAGATTCAGTCACTTCCGTGACTGCATGAGGCTTTGGTGGGACACCCAGACACAAACCGTAACATCTACCTTGTATAGATAATGTCTGAATCTTGGTTTTTTTGCACAGATGCCAATTTTTGTGACATTAAATACTTAGGCTATTACATCACAAGCACTGAAGATATTCTCGTTTTCTAAACATTCATTGACATCATTTGAATAATTTTCCATCCAAACTACATCAATGCTCTTATATCTTAAGGAAAAAGCTAAAGTTAATACCTTTTGAGAAAGGTATTCTCAAATACATCAGTATTTTCCATAAGGATTTAACATTCTAAGAAATAGTACAGGGTTCATTTATTATATTGCAGTAAACCTTTATCCACTTTACCTTCATGTGTGAAAGTTAGGTCAAATTTAGAGCATAGCTTGGGAAAATATTCTAGATGAATGGTTCTCAACCTAGAGTCCTTGAACTTTCAAAGGGACCAGAGAGAACTCAGGGAACCTATTAATTTGGATAGGAAAAGAATCTTAATTTTCTTCACCTCCACTGGAAAATTTAACATTTCATTTCTTCAATTATGAAAATAGGCAACATGTCACCACAGGGTTAGCCAAAACAATTCACAAAGATTTTAATGGCATATTCAGTTGTAACAGCTTTCCCACAATACTTATTACATTTGTCTTTAATTCAAAACCTTAACACCTGCCATATCTACCCCATATCACATTTTTGTCCAATAGAATTTTGAAAACAGTATTTCAACATAAACATTTTCTCTTGTCATCCTGTATATTTTGTTTTACACAAACAATTGAGAATTGATCTTTAAGTTTCCACAGATAAAGTAAATAAGCTGAAGATACCAAATAGGTAACAAATCACTGTTAGCCAGTTGTATTTACTAATATAAACAAATTCATGAAGTCATACAAATACAAAGCTTTCTATATTCAAATGCTTAAATAATATTTTATAACATAATGTGCCCTATTCAAGGTAACTGCACATTTTAATTCTATTTTGTTGAAGAAATGTCCTTTCTTGAGAGTTGAGGAGAAGGAAACTAGCAGATCTCTGGTGGATGCATGTACCAGATGGGTAAGTTGGATAAGGGCTAAAATATCCATCAAAGACTCATATGTTTAAGATGTGCTCCCCAGCCCATGGTGCTACTGGGAAGTTGTGGAATGTTTAAGAGGTGGGGTCTACATAAAGGAAGTTAGGTCACTAGGGAGAGTTGTCTTGAAGGGGTCTCTCTCTCTCTCTCTCTCTCTCTCTCTCTCTCTCTCTCTTTCTCTCTCTCTCTATCTCCTATCAAAAAGTGAAGGCTTCCTCTGCCATGAATTCCCATCATGATGTGCTGTGTTAGCTACCACAAGCCAAAAGCAACAGGCCAAGAAACCATGGACTGCAACCTCTGAAATGGTGAACCAAAATAAGTTGACTTGTAATCCAACTTAAAATAAGAGCCTCCTTAAATTGATTCCTTCAAGTTTTAGAATGACAAAAAGTTAACACCTCTGGTTTCTTCTCTTGTAAATCCAAGATGAGTAGACACAGAAAACTGAACATGCTGCTCATGAAGATTGTTTCCAAAGAGTCTTACTTCAGCTTTCTTTGTTACCTGATTTTTCATTTCATTAAGTCTGGTTACAAACTAAATAATGTTCTGTGTAAGGGAATAATTACAGTCTAGGTTTTTCTGATGTTTGTCCTATAAGGCACACACCAGCCTTGAAACAGTGATTCCCAGAGGGCAGAAATATTCATCCAGACTCTTCATGAATTTCAATCTTATTCATTTAAATGCTTTTGTCTGGGAGATTCAGTGAAAAAGTTTAGATTAAGACATAAGGATCTTCTACCCTATCTTTTAAAAACACAAAATTATTGCCTACTACTCTTATTTTTCTTTCCTATTTCTCACTCTCAGTGACTATCTTATTCTCACAACGTCATTGATTTAGAGCCAAATGGTTAAATGGCTTTTCTCAGTTTCTTGGGGATGATGATACCTACTGTGATGTTGTTGGCATCTTACTTTTGACACATTCTTAAATGACAGCTGAGATTCAACATTCTGATAACTTTTATTCATCTCAGATAAATTCCACATGGGATAAATCCTTTCACTGTCATGGTAATGTACATTTACCTTCCAAGAGGATTCGAGGATTCCCATCAGATCTTTTTAAGAGCAGTTGATCATTTATCCTGCCTTCACTTCTTTCTTGAAGAGCTCCAGATCAGCTGTCCTGTGTACTTTCTGTAGATCCTTAGTTCACTGACCAGTCTGGGATAAAGTAGATTCAACTGCGATCATAAAATCCTCTATTTTTATATTTCAATGTAAACAAAACTATGCAAAACCACAGACCATTTTCCCCATAGAGCCAATGCCTTTAAATATTTCTATCTTCACACCACTTACCAAACTTCTGAAAATAGCATTTTTTTTTTCAGCACCGGGGATTGAACTCACAACCTCGCGCCTGCCAGGGCAGGCACTTAAGGCAGTGAGCCAAACTCCCAGCCCTGGTTTTTTGAGACAGGGTCGCACTATGTAGCTCAGGCCGGCCTTACGCTCACGTTGTAGCCCAAGCCAGCCTCGAACTCACAACACTCCGCCTACCTCAGCCTCCCGAGTGCTGGGATTAAAGGCGTGCGCCACCACGCCAGGCTTGAAAATAGCATTTTAAGGACCCTATTGTTCAACCGTGTCAATTCCATGACTCTTTAGATAAGAAAGGCAGACTACACTAGGCTGAGTGACTTACAAAAAATTATTCCATGATAGCATGAGGAAAACAAGTTTCCTATGCTTTTTTCTACTTCACCATGCCATATCCTGGCTGTCAACTACAGAACCACTGTACTCAAGTATTTGTCCATATTTGATAGTGGGAAAACTCCATCATCAGGGAAATTTACTAACATTTTTAAAACAGCAGTGTATAATCAATTTTCACTTTTCATTTACCATTCTATATTCCCTTTGTCAATTAATACTCTCCTGTATTTTATTTTAGCATCAACAATTTGAAGTCTACCATTACTTACAAATATATGCCTAAAAATACTGTACTATGTGAAAGGGTTTGTATTACTATACCAACCACTTAAAAAGAATCAATTCCTGTTGTGTTATTAAAAGTTATTGGAATTTACTAATACATTTCTGTGAAACTAAATATAAAAATGCTTAGGATATAATTCATAGACATTTTTAAAATGAGGAATTTGTTACATTGAATAGTCTTCCCCAAAATATGCCCAAATATACAAATTTTAGTTCTTATAAATCCTATCTGACTTTTGCTGTGAAGCTCAGGAAGTCATCAAATATAAAGGAAATTAAAATAGGAGGCAAATAGACTAAAGTCCAGGGATGGCAAGCCTTTTAGAACTTTCAATAACAAACAGCCTGCTGAGACACACCGGTTCACCACCACTGGACTAAACTATAAGAGAATTTAATATGAAACCAATTGAAACTAATAAGATACAAAATTTTTCACTTCTTCTCTTGGTCTATGAGTATTCTGTGATATGGATGCTATTCAATGGTTACTTTTATACTTTTCCAGTTAAACAACTGCACATAGAAAAGGGAGAAGTAAAATGGATGAAATGTCCAATGATGAAACTTAAAATCTATAAGGACATTGTTATGGCTGTGTCTAGATGTTCCCCCCAAAGCCTCATGTGGTCAAGGGTGGAGCTTTTCAGAGGTGGCAGTATCTAGTATATATGATGTTGGGACCAAGTGTGTGATGCTGGAATTCAGGGTGTGTGGTTACTTAGTCCATTGATTGTTTTGGTGTAGTTTTTGGTGTGAATAATGAAAAGGCTCATGCTGGATGTGGGTGGCACCACCCAAAGGGTGAGTAGCCAGGAAGGGACAAAAGGGAAAGGGAGGCTGCTGCTGCTACTTCTTCATTATTTTGCTGCTTTGCTGCTTCTGCTCACCATGAACTGTTCCTTGTCTGTGGTGCCCCTCTATCATGACACCCTGCCTTGGAGCCAGTCAACTAAATTGAAACCTCTACAAACCAAGATCTACCATGTACCTTTCCTCCTTTAACACTGGGTATCATTTATTTTGTCTCATCAATGAGTAAAGTAAGTGAGACAGACATGAACCTTTTGTTTTGGTATTGGGGATTTAACTCACAACTTAATGCTTACAACGCAGGTGCTTGTGCCACTGAGCTAAATCCCCAGCTCTCAGACATGAGCCTTAAGAAGTAATATTAAAGATATGTTAGAGTTATAGCTTTCACATTTAAACCACTATATGGATAGGTTAGAAAATCATGAAGGAATCCAAAATATTTTCATGGCTTTTTAAATACAAAAGAATCTCAGTGGATATAACTCAAACACAGATTGGATTTCCCTAGACTTTACAGTCAACTAGTCTTATGAATCTGTTCTTCTTGAATCCTGAGATCTTTGGAACCTGTCTCACTGCTCTTTCCGAACCCCTACGTTTCCTCCCTCCTCTACCTCACCTAGTACACCACCACGCCCATCTATGGAACCTCAGGTACCTTGCTAACTCTTGTTCTATGAGCCCTTGCTAAAAATCTATGGAGTTCTTCTAGAAGTTCATCACTTTTAGAAGAAGTTTTAGATGACTAATCAAGTCCTATGAGGCCTTGCATGATTTGCCTCTACAAATCTTTCACCCTGCATCTCACCCCCATGCACACTCCCAGCCACAGCTTTATACACAAGCTAAAATCTTTGCACTTAACAAAGCACATGCTCTGTCCTCCCCACCGAGACCTTACACATGTGGTTCCCACTACACAGAGTGGCCACTTTTCTTTTATTACATTTTCTCAGTGGACTAAGTTCAAATATCCTTCTGTGAAGCTTTCCACACACTGAGTTAGGCATTTCCTTGAACAGGCGCTTTCCTGTACTCATTATAATATATACTTGCTCTTTCTTGTCTACAACCACCTTTTTAAAAAGGGATTACACTATATTTGTCCCTATTTCTCAAGTTCCTAGCATATGTAGTAACTGACATATAATAGTTAATTACTGGTTGCCGGGGATTTAGCTCAGTGGCCTAAGCACCTGCCTGGCAGGCATGAGATTGTGAGTTCCATCCCTGGTACCAAAAAAAAGCAAAAAAAAAAGTTAATTACTGGTTGAGGAATGAATGATGTCAAATCATTTTTCATTTAATATCCATTTAATAACTTCTATAGGTCAGACACTATGATGGGTGTTAGAGATCTACCAATAAATAAGGATGATTTCTATGATCAAAAAAGTAGTCTAGTAGTTGGACATGGTGGAGTGTGGTCGTGCAGACCTGTAATCCCAGCACTCAAGGAGTCTAAGGCAGAAAGACTGAGAGTTCAAACCCAGCTCAGGAAATTTAGCAAGCAAGACCTTGTCTCACAATAAAAAATGGAAAAGGACTGAGGATATAGTTCAGTGCAAAGGCCCTTGGTTCAATCCCTAGTATTGGAAAAAAAGAAGGAAGGAAGGAAAGAAGGAAGGAAGAGAAAGAAGGGAAGAAAACAAAAAGAAAAAGGGAGGGAGAAAGGGAGGGAAGAAGTGGGGAAAGAAGGAAGAAATTATTCTAGTGAATAGTAGGTAAAAGGAAAGATCCTACAGAGGGCCTACTAAGCACATTTGTTTTAACATGCATGATCTACTTTGAGTTCCACTTGGACTGTATGAAAGGCTGTAATTCCCATGTCACAGACAGGCTCAGTCAGACTAGTAAATCACTGAGTCAACATGATTAACACCAGAGCCAGAATTTGAATAAAATCCTACCTAATCCCAAACCCCATTGCACTCTTTTCTGTGTCTTTGTGCTTTTTCAATGCTTATACTTATTTTTTTTTCTTAATAGCAGACACAAGAACTGGAAAGTAGGTAATAAAATGACCTTACTTAGATCACTCTGTGGCAGTTGATTCTGAGCCCATTCTATCCAGGATTTAGAACAGTCATTACCAGATACTGTGCTGTCAGGTCTATGAATGTTTCTATTTTCCTGTTTCATTCAGAGAACTCAAAAATAGACATACTAAATCCACTGTGGTCTCATCCAGACTTCAATAAAGAACTATTAATTCAAAACCTTTAGATTCGGGGACTGCACCACTATACTTAACTGGTATGAAGAATTGCAAAAATCAAATGGAATTTAATACTTTGTGACAGTGATTAAAATATTGATAATCATGGTGGCAATAGCAACAAAGACAATGAGTACAGCAGAATGCTTGAAAAATTCAGTGGCACTCAGAATAAAACAAAAGAAAATTTACATTTGTTCCTTGGTTCCATTATTCTGAATAAAATGCTGGCTCTTATAACACAGAGATTTTTATCTTTAAATCCCCTATGAATGTATTTCTTCCATTCTTCTTCTCTCTGATAACCTAATTCTATCTACAGTCCTCACTTTCCTTTTGTTCTTTCTTTTATGCCTATATTTATGCCTGTGAGCATTTCAAAGTTAATATCACCAGTACCTGATTATATATAGAAGCTTTATTTATTCTTTGTACTTACAAATTATTTATAAAGTTCCTGCTAAGTTTCATGCACTGCTGCATGTGTTTTACAAACACTCAGTCATCCTTCCCAACAATACTTTGAGGTAGGTACTATTATTACTTCTATTTTTTATTTTAGTGATATTGAATAGTTGTACATATTTATAGGGCACAATGTGTAAGTTTTGTATACATATAAATTGAGTAATGGCCAAGTGAGGGTGATTAATATGTCTATCACATTAAACATTTATCATTCTTTTGTTTTCAAAACTTTCAAGATCCTCTCATCTAGCAACGTGAAATACATAATGCATTACTGTTATCTCTAGTCACCTCAATGTGCAATATCCCCATATAATTATTAATGAAAAATTGAAAGGAAAATTAACTCACAAAGGGTCAGAGCAAGGTTTTGAACCAATCAGGTAAAATATTTACTCTAACCAACAGGCAAGCTACTTCTTAGATAAATATGATAAGCCATATAGCAAATCTGTATAGAAATATCTACATGGATTACTGGAAAACTGCAAATAATCTTTTTACAACTTTGACTTTGAATCATAGACTTTTACATACAGGTCCTACTGCAAGACTATGAACTCAATCTGCAAATACACAGCAGGAAGAGACTGAAGCCTCCTCTGGGCCCAGAGAGGTAGGATTAGGAATGGAGATTCCTGTAATCTCCTGATGAACTCATCAATCTCAAAATCCCAGCAGAACTGCTTAATTCAGAACAGTCAAGGAGCTAAACACCTGTCTTTAGAAGGATCCCTAACATTTCTAAGAATGATCACGCACAGTATGAGTCTACACAGGTTTAGAGCACAGTTATATCATTATTTCAACAAAAACAGGGATCCCTTTTGAGAAATGCTCCACCTTAAATAAAACCAGATTTCAAATCAAGCGTATAAACCATGAACTGGAGGACTATACATCACTGCTTGCCGTGGATGATTCCAGATTTTACCTGATGTCCACTCATAGTATATTCTTTCACTCTCAAAAGCACACTTCCTGGTATGAGTGATAAAATATGTTGCACCATGGATAACCAAAGGCTGATCATAGCTCTTGATAAATTCAGGAGATAATTATTTTTGAAGATAAGCAAGTGTGATTCATCTAAAATTCTCAAAATTTACCATATCTGTTTTATGACTCTTCATCTAAAATTCAATTCTACTGCTAAATTGCCTCAAACATCCTAACTGCAGGGGAAATTAACCAAAAAAAACTACTAACTATGGAAAAACCTGTATAAAGTCCTACAAAAGCATGAATGAGTGACCCTTGCTTCCTAGGTATGCATCATTAGCTGGATGAGAAGAGGCTGAAAAGGCCCCCACCGCATGACCAGAACTCTGCTAAACCCCATCACCACACTGCTGAATCCTCACAGCAGCCCTGTGAGACAGGATTCAGTACCCTCTTCTGGGCAAAAGAGAAAAACTGAGACTTAGACATCACTGTTGATTTGACCAAGCAAATAAATAAATCAGACACTAGAATTCTGTCTTCCACCTCTACTGTACTTTAGAGATGATGAAATGTTTTAATATACACAGGACAAGGGTACTCAAGTTCCATATGACTTTAGCTTCCATTTATTGTATAGCAAAACTCTATTTCCTTTCTGGTATCAATTGCAGTGTCTCTATATCACATGAGGAAACCCTACACTAAACTATGGCCTGATGGTGCTGCCATTGCCCGTATGGTGGCATTTGTATATTGAAATATTTAATTATTTTTTTGCTTTCTGTTTTATACAATGATGTAAAAGAAAAATAAAAATGATAGTATCAGTACTAATACAATTTAGGAAATGCTCACTACCATTAAGCACGACAAAAACAAAACAACAAAAGCTCCTGGGACCTGAGCTGGTCAATAATGAGTTTATTTGCGAAGCAAGAGGCAATTATTTAATGACATACATGAAATGATGGAACCAGGATCAAACATTGTGTCTACAAGGGGGAGTCAGGAATAGGGAAAATTGAGAGATTCATAAAATTGTGAACCAAGAATCAGAATCATAAAGGCATTTCAGTGACTTAAACATAAAAAGAAACTCAAAAATCCCTAGAATTGCTCATATGAATAAAATAATTTTCAACAGGTTTATTATGAAGAAAAAATAAAGGCAAACTCCTTCGCTGAGCACATTTGGTATGGAAGTTATGTGTCCATTAAACTCAGATCATAACTGCCTGCTGTATCTCCTAAAAGATTACAACCAGAAAGCCTGTCTCAATGTTACACAAAACGTTTCTTCTATTCTTCTATCTTTGAAGGACCTAAAATCTTAGGTAATACTTTTTTAAAACTATGTTGCTGGAGACTGAACCTTGGCCCCTGAACATGGAAGCAAGCACCCTCTCATGGAGCTCCACCCCTAAACCTGCAAATCATATTTAAAATAAATTCACACTGCATGAATTCAAGGCTTGATATAGCTTTTAATATACTAGACAAATATGTACTTCATAAAATTTAGGAAAAAAAAACCCTAGAGCCCATAATCCATACGAGGCACCATCTTTGGAATTTTACAGGGTTTCCTCTCCTGTGGGAGTGTCCATACTCATAGCCTCGCTGTTAACCTCTATGTCTGTATTACTCAACTTTTGCACATAATTTCCATCGCGATTTTCAGGAAGATATTGTGTAATAAAATATGATAATATAAAAACTTTTTGCTCTCACAGAAAGCCTGCAGCAAGTAAGGAGTGTCCCTTTCACTTAATTTAGAAGATCAATTCCCTCCAAATGAAGATTTATTTCTTTCTGAGTCTTCCTTGCCACACCTTGTTCCAGCTAGGTGGCAGATACTAATTACTTGTGGGATAGTTTTTTAAAAGAGTCTAAAAAGTTAAGAATATTTGCAAAAGAAAGAAAAATAGAACATCTTTTCTGTCCTCATTTTCAGCATTTACTTTGACTCACTCTTTTTACAATTGGTTTTTCAACATCTGAAATCCATTTATAATTCTCACTGAACATTGGCTTTCTATTCACTGCTATAGAGAAAGCCACAAGGTCAGGAATAAACCTAGTCAGCTTTTTTTCTTTAGGTTTTCAGAGCATACAGCCTTTTCTTTTCTGGAACAAGTTGAAGTCCCTTCTTGTAAAGTAAATTTTTCCTTTTGGGCAAAAAGTCTCCTTCCTTGGTTCCTCTAAGCGAGACAAGTTTCTGAGCTTTCCCCCTGAGTCTGGCCTTCCTTTGAGCTTTTCTGTATCTTCACACCTCAGAGTCCTGAAATTGCATCACTTTCTTTGGCTGATTGCCACAGAGCTCTTCCAGGAGGAACTGTAAAGATTAACACAAATTGTCTTTTTAAAGAGCCAGGCTTCAGGGAAATAATAAGGTAGATCACTGGGCACTGGTAAGGACGGCTATCTACTGTGTGCTTGTCAAAAGGAAAGAATACATTACAAACCAATATGTCCCTTTGCAGAAAAATTACCTCCATAATCTGTATACAGTATATCCATAAAATATAAGAAAACATTCTAAATGCTAGAATTAAGATCAAGACTTGCTCTTTCACTTTCTCTACTTACACAATGTTTAAAATGTTAATTATGAACACAAAACAATACAGAAAAATGATCAGTTTTTTTCACTAGGCAATTGTTTTTTACAGTTTTACCCTAGAGACCAGATGTACAGTGATAAATTAAATGTGGCCCCATCTTGGAAGCATTCATGATCTCAGAGAAGTAGAAAGATATGTGTGCTTATTCCTACCTGGATACAAAAGATACATACATACATAGACATTCTATTTAATCCCTAGAAAGGACAAAATATATTCACTTACTGCTCTCATATCAGCAATATGAAAACATATAAAGGTTAAAAAACTCAGTGGTAAGAATAGGTACATGGCTATAATAATTTGTGAATGGAGACACAATATAAAAGGTGTAAATAACGACTAATAAAATGTTGGTAATGGAACAAATGTGGGGCATTCTGTATGCAATGAAAATCAAATCATTATTATCCTAAAATTACAATAAGTTTTATATAAACCTAATGATAGTCACAAAGAAAACACCTGTGATTGATATATAAAACATTAAGAGAAAAGAATAAAAGCATATCACTACAAAAAACTCATCAAATGACAAAGGAAGACAGCAAGAGAAGAACATGACAGTGATAGCATAAAACAATCAGAAAATAATTAAACTATAAGTCTTTACCTATCGATAATTACTTTTCTATAAATGGATTAAATTCTCTAACTAAAAAAATACTGTAACCCCTCATCTTCCCCTTCCTCCACCCATCATAAACTCTAGTCATTCTGCTATTACTTCAAATATCTCCTATGAGTGGAATCACACAATGTTTGTGATTTTGTATCTGGCTACTTCCTACCACAATATTCTCGGCATTCACCGTGTTGTTGCACGTATCAGAATTCTATTCATTCCATCATGTATAGGCCACATTTTATTTCTACCTTTATTCGTCATCGGACATGCACGTCATTTCCACATTTGGGCCTAGCAATTTAATGCTGCACTTATCTTCATATTTTGACATTTAAAAGAAATTCACATCCAGTAGGCTGCTGGGCATGTTAGTAGATACTGAGGAGATGAAAGCATTCATATTGCAAAGAATATAAGCAACCTAAATTTGACCATTAAATCACCCTATCCTTACAAAGCCCTGTGATCTTAATTACCAACCTCGTGTCCATTTCCAGGGAAGTCTTCCAGCCACTTTTCAGTCTCCCCTCTGCTTCCTCTCACTTCCTACTCCTTTTCATTCCTTCCCTTCTGACCTCAAATCTCTGTTCATTATGCATTCAGCTCCCTTTCACCTTATCATCTGTCAGTCTTTTCTCTCTGTCTCAGTTTGTGGCAGCAAATAGCAATGCAATTTCCTAAGCACTGCTATTTCCAATACCTACTGAGAAAGATTTCTAGGGCCCATGGTTAGGGTAACATACAGCATTTCCGCCTTGTGTTTGAAGGGGTATTGGGCCACAAATGCAGAAAAGCAACTGAAGACAGGAGAAGGAAAAACAGGGTTTGAAATAAAGAGTTCGGTTCCATTCCCCCAGAGTTTGACAGCAGAGGACTGAGAATTAAAGTCATCTTCCACAAAGAGACAAAAGATAAGACCAGAGGGCAATGACCAGTCAGAAGACAGAAGCAGGAAATGCAGCTAACAATGAGGAGATCTGTCAAGAAATCCACAAAAGCTCATAAACCTATTGAGTGATAGAAAAGGTGGCCCCATCCATTACACTATCTGGCAGATGTGAAGATTTGGCATGCAAAAGATTTCAAAGATAAACTAACCAGTATAGACTACTATATAAATTTTACATGTGTGTGCTCAGAACAGAAGTACAGGTATCATCCACTGAAATTCTCTTTTTTTTCTGAAAATATGTTGCATAGCAATTTTCAGGTGGTAAAAGCCTGTCACTTATTATTTTAATTGGAAAATTTAATATGTTCCCAACCCATCTAAGCATTTATGTAATTTTCCCAAATGTCAATAAAATATTTACATAGCACATATGTAGCATTCCAAAGCCAGGTCTAGTGGTGCACATCTGTAATCCCAGCACTCCGGAGGCAGAGGCAGGAGGATCATTACAAGTTCAAGACCAGCCTGGGCTACAAAGTAAGCTCCAGGCCAGCCTGAACTGCATAGCAAGACCATGTCTCAAAAAAACAAACAAAAAAAACAAATGTAGCAATCCAACTCTACCCAGGACTTCTGACTGACATGAGTTAAATCATTAGAAATACCAATTACCTAATTATTTAACATTTAGTGGTGGTGGCGTACACCTGTAATCTCAGCACTCAGGAGGCTGAGGCAGGAAGATCAGTGTGAGTTCGAGGCCAGCCTGGGTTACAGAGTGAGTTCAAGGCCACCCTGAACCACCTAGTGAAACCCGATCTCAAAAAAAAAAAACAAAAAACAAAAATATATATACAATGAACCTTTTGGAAGATTGTTTTTATGCAATACAAAAAGATACAGCAGACAAGAATTATATTTTCCCTTTCAGATATACAAAGAATACATACTGTGATATAAAGAATGGCATAATATGTTGGAGATACTAAAGATCCCAGCTAAATTAGAGTCCAGATGGAAGTACTCTCAGGCTTTTAGCAGAAGAGGATGAGACTCAGAAAAGTCAAACCTTCAGGAAAAGGAATAGAAAGGTCACAGGGATCATGCAGACACTTTGAAAGAACCCAAACTCAGACTGTAAGACTACAGCCCTCTCGCTGGGCTTCTTGCCCGATCTCAACCACAACTCAAAGTTTTTGTTGGTACACACATGTGTGTTACATTAGTAAGATTTTGATTCAAGCTGTGAGTTAGGGTTAAGGTGTCTGCAAATCCTCAAGGCAAGCATACAAAAATGAGGGATGATATAGGGAAGGACACCTGTCTTACAAGAAAAACAGACTATCGATGATTAGAGGAAAATCTTAATCTCACATAACATTGATTCTAAATTAAAATCAAATTTTGAATTCTGCATTTAAGGGACTATGATTACAGAGTTCATATATGAGTGAGAACCCAGGTGGAAGGAATATTGGATGCATAACTGTCATAATATCCATAAGATTATATAAAATTAAAAAGGTGCTTCAGATTAGCAGAGATACTGAAATACAAAACTGTAGTATACGATATGTAAACTAACTAGGCTTCCAAATTCATCCCTTAAAGAAGCTATATAGGATGCGTTACACTGTCTTCTTGATTTTGCTTGCTCAGAGCCATGCATTACAAAAACAGGGAAAAAGGGAAGAAAGAGGTTAAATTATGACAGGTGTTTCTTTGGCCAAAGATTCTGCTAAACAGAATCATTGCCTCAGAAAGAGAAGGACTCACAGACCAAAGAAACATTCTTCAGAGCAAATTTCTTCCAGAAACTCTCTTGAAAGCCACAATTTTAAATATTACCAGAGGGACAGAATATGTTTGATTTGCCTCCCAAAATTCTCTCAGCTTGGGAGTAATGAAATACAAAATAATCTCGCTAACATTCATCCAAATCTCTACACATTCTCACAAAACTGCGAATATTTTGCACTGTCCTTCTTTTGCTTCCAGGTTTGCTTTTAGCAGACACTGAACCAAAATCAATTACCATTCACAAGAAATAGTCCCACAGAAAAATTATTTTGAAGCCTGTCCCATCTTTTACACTATCTGGCTCATAAAGTTATAAATCCTATCCCAATGGAAATCTAGTCCAGAGCGAGGTAGAAGCTAAACTTCCTTGTGGTTCAGTCTCCAGGGATCTGAAGACAATTTAATCGTTTTGTTTTTAAACATCTTGAAAAATCCTTACATTTGCTTGAAAGGGCAGACTGATGTTTCCTACACACACACACACACACAAGGAAACACAATGTATTTCTGGTATCCAGAGATGCTAAGGGGCAGTTTCTCTGGTCAATTACTCAGTCAACTATATTTATAAACCTTTTTTGAAGTATCTGCCTTAAAATTATGTAATCTAAAAACCAGAATAAAGAACTCAGCTTCAATCAGTCTGATTCCACCGTGCTGTCCTTGGGCGAGAGCGAGAAGTAGCTACCTATTTTCTTCAAAAAAACCACTGCAACATCTTGATAACGTCTATCAATCTTCTGACCTTTTAGCATCAAAAAAGCTACCTATCTAGTTGTCTTCCATTGCAAAATGTTCTCATTCTCAGGCAGGGAGGGATGAGCAAAGAATTGTGAGTCAGAGGACCTGGGGTGGTGGCCTGGTTGACCACACTTGCTGTGTGACTACACGCTGGTTATGCATCTCTGTTTCTTAACTGGTAAAATGAATTACTGAACTAGATGGTCTGTATTGATATCTTCCTTCTCTAAGAGAAACTACTTATACATCAGAAGCCAAACACACACATGAGCACACACACACACACACACACACACACACACACACACGGGGTAACTGTAAACAGTGAGCATTTAAATTAAAAAAAAATACTAAAAACAGTGTCAAGCATGATGTGATAACTGTTTGAAGCAAGGAATGATATTTTGAATATTTTAAAGAGGATTAATGACAATGTGTCTCTTACTGTAATAATTTTTAAAATATTGTATTTTGTGATTGAATCTCACTAAATTGAATATATGATTTACATTTAAGTAATATTTTGGGTAGTTTTCTTTTACTGAAGCTAACCTTGCTTTTTTTTTCTTTAGCATTTCCACAACTCTGCAGTTTGCTTGTACTAGAGGATAATAATTTAAAGTGCTTGTCAATGTAGTTTCTTCCACTATATTCCTTATTAATCCAAGTCACTCCCTCACTCCTACACTCTCACAGTCTAGGAAACAGGGAGGCATGTGTGGCTTCTATTCAGAGAAGGGGCAGCCATCTGTGGGGGCCAACAAATAGAGACAAGAGAGAACCCAAGTGGATCTTCACACCTTGGCATCTGCAAGAGTCAAAATAAAAAAAACTTAAATTATATCAATTAGATTCTCATGCAGTAGTGTTAATGCCATGTCTTTTTTTTTTTTTTTTTTCTTTTGTACTGGAGATCAAACTCAAGACCTCATGCTTGCCAGGAAGGTGTTTATGCCACTGAGCTAAATCCCAGCCCAATGCTATATCTCTTACAGTCTTTTCAGGATCCTATGTCAGCTGTGGGCTCCAAACTCCACATGAGGACCGCAGGGCTGGTTCTAAACAGATTCCAGGCTGAATCTCTTTGTTTTGAAGAGTCATATGTCAGTTCCAAATCAGCTTCTGCAGGAGCTTAACTTGTATCATCTGTGATGATTTAGCAACAGCACACAGCGTAAACCCCACAGTTGCTGATCTCATTCTTCCAAGTTAGTTATGATGGAAAACCTCACTGCTTCTGAAAGGGATTAAAATTAATGTTCAGTATACACTGTGACTTCCAAGCCCAGACAGGTGAATAGCATTTAAAGTTAATAGGTATTAGTGGCAACAACAATTTTATTTTCAAACATAGTTACACCTACCTTAGCGAAAAAGTACAATATAGTCAAATTTCCCTTGAGAGAAACTGACAACGGTTCATTATCTATGTATGGAACAGATCACATTTGGCAGGTTTCTATGATAGACCACCCATAGATTTCAATCCCTGGCAGAATACACCTCAATAATTAGCACCAGAGGCATCATATTTCAATTCTATTTCTTCTGGTAAAAGTTTCAAGCTAGCTTGTATAATCTTTTGCTCATCTCTGTGAATTATGTAGAACTAGATAAGGAACACTGTTGCTTTATTTTGTTTTTCCTTTTTTCTTTAATGCCAGAGAATGCATAAGAACTCAGTTTGCTTTGAACTCGGATAGGATTAAGTATTTCTGATTCACCATTATGATAGCTTCTATTCTCTTAAAGCTTTTAGGAAATCAGGGCCATCAGTTCAAAGCAAATTAACACACCTTCTTGATTGCTTTAGTATAGCGGTCATAATTATAGGGGGAAAAATAAAACAGTTCTCTTTCAGGCAGAAAACCTCCAGTCTATAACTGCTTATAAGGACTTTCTATTACAAAACTGGTTTTGATGTGATATGTTTATTTTAGCATAAGAACAAAGGGATCACTTCATCAACCCACCTACCTATTCAGTACTCCTAAGAGATTTTCTAATCTTACTTAGGTATGGTTCAAGTATTTGCACTGCTGAATTCCTATCACTGCATTCACAAAGGTGGAATCCACAACAGTGAAGAGAAAAATCCTGCAACTCTGAAAAATGACTGTTTTCATTGAACCTGTGTGTGAGAAGGATGTAATTCCCCCAAAGGAATGGCTAAACTGCTTGTGCTAAAGTTGAGGCCAGCTTTTTAAAACAGCTTTATTATCTTCCCACATGCATTTTAATTTGAAGAAATTAAGATTCTCACGGGGCCTTTTTCAGTTTGTTTACCCTGAAGGCCACATCTCTGTTTAAAGGTTTATCAAAAGGAGATTATGACATTTCCAGAATCTAGGCAAAACTCCTCTCTACCAACCCCCTCCAAAAATATTTCTGAGAGCAGATGTGGAACCACTAAGTCAGTTTATCTTCAACCTAGGTTTTCATGCAAGTCAAATAAAAGTGTGATAATACTAAACAACTTGATAAGCATCGCAGGAAAAATATTAACTCATAATTTCCTTAAAGAGCATCCAATACCCTCTGAAGAACTATGAATGCTTATGTAAAGATGTTCATACTTAAAATAAAAACTGTTGTGACTGGATGTAGCTGAAGATACTACAGTCCCACCCCCAGGATGCTCACAAATTTAAATGATAGTCTAATTATCCAAGCAGTAGCTATTAGCAACCTTGTCAATTATTTAAAACTCTGACAGCTTTGTTGTTCCAAAAAGAGCAACCCTATTCCAAAAGGGCCAGTCAACAGAGAGGTATTATCAAGGTGGCTTGGCAATGAGTTTTATTAGTTAAAATAATTCAAAAAATGTGACACATCAGACTATTTTACTGTGGCCTTAGCTTTATATTGAACACTTTGAGAATATTAAAGAATTTTAAAATATGATCCCTGAACTTATAGAGTTTGTAATCTGCCAAGAAAACCAAGAATACTAGAGAAATACTTGGCAAACAAAAACATAACTTTCAGCACTAACATTTGCCATATAGATTTGCACTGACCAATAAAATAGCCAGTAACTACTGTCTCATTTTCCTGTTTTATGTCTACAAGAAAAATTACAATATGTTAGGTCTTTATGACATTTCTTTTATTCATTCATCTGTCAATGGATGCTTAGCTACAACTTGGCTACTGTGAATAATCTTGGAGTGAACATGGGAGTGCACATATCTTTTTGAAATCCTAATTTCAATTCTTTTGAATATATACCCAAAACTGAATCATATCTTAATTCTATCTCTAGATAGGATTAAGTTTTGAGGAATCACCATGCCATATTTCATAGCAACTATCTCATATTACATTGCCACCAAGGAGGTACAAGAGTTCCAGTTTCTCCACATTCTCACTAACATTCATAGTATCTTTCATTAGGTCGTCTTTTTAAAAAATGAAATCTTGCCTTATGTAACAAAATGGAAGATAGTATGTAAAGTCAATAGCGAAGGACAAATATTGCCTGGCTCTATTTATGTGAAGCAACTAAAATAGATTCAGAAGCAGAGGCTAGATTGGTGGATACCATGGGTTGGTAAAAGGAAGAGATGAGAAGTTACTGTTCAAGAGGCACAAAATTTAATCTTGCTAGATGAGTAAAATCTAGAGATCTGCTGTACAATATTGTGTCTATAGTTATCAACACTGTATTACACAATTAAAATTTTGTAAAAAGGATAGATTGCATAACTTCTTACCGCAATAAAAACACATGAAATAAAATTACATATCTGGCTTGCATTGTGGCCTGCACTTTTTTCTCCTGGATACTGAGCAGATGGTTTACAAGTACACATGGAAATGGAAAAATTCAGGCAGGGAATGTACTTTCAAGGATCCAGAGGACTTTTGCAGGTTGAGTTAAAGAAAGGTGCTCCAGGCCTGGGCTGAAACGCTGAATTCTAGGGTTAGAGAGAAGATTTGCCTGGATGCACATCTAAGGGTTTGAATATTTTGGTGGAGGTCAGTGTTGGAAATCCTACAGAAGGGCACATAGCCTTTCTTGTCTTGTTTATGGTACACCTAAAAAGCAAATCGTTGGTATGACAGATCATAGAGAAACAGGAGGTACATGTCTACAATCTTAAACAGAAGAGTGAGAAGTTGAGGTTCCATCTGCCATACCTGGGTAAACGATTCATCATCTCTGCTCAGATTATAACCATGGCCCCTTGTTGTCATGTCATATCTAGTATTTTGAATGCCTACATTTATCCATTCTCATTAAGAATCTCTTGACAAGCAGTGCTTGAAGACTATCAGATTGCTGTCAGTATAAAGTCATGGTAGCTACCCTGGAGGCAGGCCTCTGGACCATCAGTTGATGTTCCTGCTGTTTACAAACAGGTAGGCTCTCTTTGAATGTATTTTTCTACCTCTCTACCCTTTTGGATGGCCAAGTCTCCAACTGTAGAAAGATAATCCACAAACTTACAGGGAATAAGCCTTTTCTAGCTTTTCTAGCTTTTTCTTGCTACATGACAGAAGGCAGGAGGATCCTTGAATGATGAGGCTTTTGGGAATCTAACCTATACCCTTCTCTCATTACACTCTACTTTCCTTTCCTAGACCTGTGGAAAACCCCTCCCACATTTTAAAATCCTCCCCCAAAAGTTAACATGTAAGTTTGCATAGGATATAGTTGACAAAGAATACAGTTTATTGTTTTGGAAACTGTGGGACATTTAAAAATATAACTGTTACTTTGTCCTTTTAAACACATTCAGTGTTTTAAACATGTTCATTCACATATATGTATATATTCTTCAACGTGAGGAAATTTCACATTACTCTCTTTAAACTCATAATTCTGTTCCACCTCTGCAACAAATTCAACTCAATATATTTTATGCCTGAGAGTCTTTTATTGATCACCTTCTCATACATGTCTGAAAAAAATGCCAGTAAATGTAACTTTTTTAATCTCCTGGGACCATAAGATTTGCAGCAATAACATTTTTCTTCTGGATTGGGTTCTCATTAAATTACCATCAAACACAATTGATAAACACACTGTAACATATTTTATATTTTGACAAATATATATTTACTATATAAAACAGAATTTAGATGGAACTATTAATTAAAATGCTTTGATTTTTTCAATTATTTCATGGGCCAATGGGTAATATAATGATGCAAGAATGAGACAATGTTCTAAGCCACATCAAACTTACTTCTATTTTTCATTTTTATGTAAGTAACTAGAACATTTTTTACATAAATAGGTAGACAGAAATGGAAGAAGTTTTATTATAACAATATCACTCGATTTTTAAAACTCCTTCTGAGCTATATGCCAAAAATCAAACAGTGCTTCAGCATCAAAAAATTATTTTTAATGATCTATCGGCTGACAGTTCTATTAGACATTCTGTTCACTTTGCGCAAAACAAAAAACAGAAAGTACTTGAGTTGCAAAAGGATTTATTGTCTTCTCATTGGGTCCAATCACTTTCTTCATTTAAAACTACTGCTTCCGTGTGAGACCCAGGTATGCAAAGTAGTATGCTGGAATAAACTGTAAGTCTACCTTCTTTTGTCATCTATCAGGCCACAAATGAGGCAAATCTCCTCATCTGGGTTTATCTACCTATTGGCCATTCCAAGTCATAAATGCTTCCTGACTCTACCTTCTTGTTTAGATTCTGCCTCTCCTCTGCCTGAGAAAAAGTCACCATACCTTCTTCCTGGAATGCCTCTTAACGCATCTCTCTGCATCTGGTCTTATGTCCTTTCCATTTATTTACCTCAACAGGATAAAACAAATTAGATACATCTGACCTTCCACAGACTCTTCCCTAGCCTCTCAGCATGGAGGATCAAGTACAAGCTCCTTTATTATGGTCCAAAAGACACTGGGAATCTGTGCTCTGCCATCTTCTAGACTCATCTCTGCCACTTTTTTAAAAACACTTCAAATTCTAACCAATTTGAACATCTTTCCCCCCCCGCCTCTTTTTTTTTTAAAGAATCCAGGACCAACAAACATGTTCACTACCCTTATCTCCTTCATCTAACTCCTACTTTGATGAATGGCTTAGCTTAACCAGTATTTTCTCCAGGAAGTCTTTTCGATTCCAGTGTTAGTTTAGAACACAGTGGATCAATGTTCCTGTGGTGTTTAATAAAATAAACAATGCATTACTATGTATTATAGTCATCATTCTGTGCCATAGATCACTAAGGCTCACTTCTCCTGTCTACTCATAGTATTGTATCCTTTGATCAGCATCTGCCTTATCCCACCCTTCTCCCACCCTGTTGTACTCAACGGGACAAATGTATTTAATGCTTCATGTCACATTGAGACTGTCAACTTTATGCTGTAAGAACCAGACCTATAATACTTTTGCATACCTAGCTGTAACCCTGGAATATTGTAAGTGCTGTGTAAATGAATAATTACTGAATATAAAATATTTTCTTATTATTTCACAAGCAAGATTTTGTCAGTATATTTATCCTCCTGTGATTCCACTTGCTTGAAATATATCATTCTCCATTATTGTTTGATAGCCAAATCAGAGTTCCTTTCTGATGACTCATACAAGCATCAAATATTCCAAAATAACTAAATATGAAGATCTGAGCACCAAGCATTAGTTAGTCTTTTGCATTAAGTGCTGTTAAGGAGGGAAAACTCTCCTGAGAGGACACAGTAGTTTTACCAGTAGCCCATTTAGATAGAATCACATCACCTATCTGCATGAATCCAAGTAGATATATAATTGATTTAGAGGTTTTTTGCTTCCCCTCAAATGCTCTAAAGAGGTTTAAAATAGAAGTTATTAATTTCTGACAAATTTCCATATACTATATTGTCTGCCTTGCCTCTTACACATAACCTTTTTGCATGATAACATTCATTATTTTTATCTGCATGCTCACAATAATTCACTATTAAGAATTTCAAATTTCTTTTGTACAGTAAAAATTAGCAAAAACAAATGTATAATTGGCTCTAATAAAACAAATGAGTGCACTAAAGAAACTATTGTGTTTGCTCAGAACACAGTTAAATTGTATTCCCTAACAGTGTTTTCCTTAACAAACCACCCATTACAATTGCCTTTATGGATAGCATCTTTCATATAAAGTGGTGCAGTGTGCTAAGCCAACTGCTGCTAAATGATCAACTCCATTTATGTATCCAGATGAAGATATGCCTTTCATATTAGCAATCTAAGGTGTAAGATATTCACCAAGGGAATTCTTCGATATCAGTAAGCATTATTCATGTAAATAATTAACCTTCACATTAACTATTTCCATGGCATATACTCTGGTACTAGCAGGTTTGTGGATACTGGAGATCTGATATCCACACAAACTTCTCAACCTTAATGTCATTATGATTTCTTTTCTGTATTCTATCCTAATTCTATTTTTTAGTTATGTGGCATGAAGAGATTATGCAAGGATAAAGTCTCCCACAGAAGACAGAAAAAAACATCCAAGAAGATGGCAGGACAATAAGGAGCAGAGTAAACAGCCTCTCTGAGAGATACAGTCCAGATGCTGGAATATAGATAGCATCATGGAGAAGACAAGAAGGAAGGAGGTGTGTACCCTGGACCCAGGAAGAATCTAAAGTGAGAATTGGGGGCTTGGGATTTAGCTCAGCAGCATAAGTGCCTGCCTGGCAAGCACGAGGTTGTGAGTTTGATTCCTGGTACAAAAAAAAAGTGAGAATTGAAGTCCACAGAAAGAGTAAAAAGAAAAACTTAAATGAAGAAGGCGGTAGCTGGCAGTACCTTTGCCCAGAGCCAGACCCACTGTGCGAGAGGAGCTGTTGGAACCTGGGGACACACAATCAAGGTGATATGGCTGCTGGAAATCTTGGAGGCCTCTGCAGAGAGAGGCAGCATTGGAGGGGAGCAGCAATGGACCAGAGAAGCAGATTTGGAAGACTGCACTGGCTGGCGGGGAGTGCAGAGGACTCAGTTCTCCCACGGGAGAGCACAATTGGCCAGGAACCATTTTGGAGTCGGGCCGGATAAGCCCAGAACCAGTACTGCTCCCTGCTTCCTCCAGCAGCTCCTAGCTGGGTGCAGACCCATGGAAATTCCTCAGACTGAACCCTGCCCCCACACACTCCAGGGGTATTAGTGGAGGATCCCTGCCGGTGACCAGCCCAAGTCCACAGGAGGTGGCCAGCCCCACCCCCACATGCATTCTAGTGGCCATTGTGGAGGTTCACTGCAGTAGCCAGCTCGGTCTGGAGGCAGCGGCCCTGCACAAGCTCCAGGAGCAATAGTGGAGGATTCCTGCTGGTGACCAGCCCAGGTCTGCAGGCGACAGCCCCTGCACACACTCCACCAGCCATCAGGGAGTGAACGCAAGCTGGGAAAAGCAGCAGACAGCCCTGCACCAGTGCACCCAATGGCCACTATCAGATATCCATAGCCAGCACTGGCTAGAAAAACCAAACAGTCTCACTTCAGAGAAATTGTAGCCAATGTGGGAAGTGCCTGGGACCCCAGTACCCACTTGTCCAGAAGAACCCAAGAATATGTCAAGACAAAGAAGCAAAAGGCAGTCTCTGGCCTCCAATTCAAGCAGAGCAAGTCCAGGAGATGCAAGCATGGAAGAGATCAGGAGTTGCACACTTGAAGTTTCTGAAGCAATGGCAACTGAAGTAAAGAAACAACTTCATAAGGCTATAAAAAAAATTAGAACAGAATACTAACTCAGGTAAAAGAAGAAATGAAAAGCATAATAAAAGAATTGCTAGGCATCTCTAAAGGAGACATAGATGAAAAAATGGGGCATAGGAAAATGAGGGAAACCTGGAATGAACAATACAAAAAAGATTTAGAATACATGAAACAGATTAAAGAGGTATCCACAAAATTAAAAACTCCATTGAAAGCTGGAAAAACTACTTGAAAGAAACTGAAGATAGACTTTCGAACCTTGAAGATAGGTTTGCAGCTTGTGATCACAAAAGGAAAGATCTCTTAAAAATAGCAAGGAACCTGGAAGTAACAATACGATGGCTGCAAGACAACCCAAAGAAACATAACTTAAGAATAACAGGTGTGAGTGAAAAAGCAGGGTCACCACAAATGTCATTAAAAGTCTGTTTACAGAAATAACATCAGAAAACTTCCCAAGCATGGGAAAAGGAAGTGACATTCAGATAAGTGAAGCACATAAAACTCCAGCTAGCTATAACCAAAATAAATCTACACCCAGACATATAATCATGAACCCAGAAATTTAACACAAGAACAGAATAGTAAAAGCTGTTAGAGAAAAGAAACAGATCACGTACAAAGGAAAACCCATCAGAATCACAACAGACTTCTCAACACAAACCACTAAGTCAAGAAGAGCTTGGAGTAAAGTATTTCAAGTCCTGAAAGAAAACAACTTCCAACCCAGATTGATGTACCTTGCAAAACTATCTTTCAAAATTAACGGAGAAACAAGATACTTCCATGACAAAGACCAACTGAAGCAATTCATGACCACCAAACCAACCCTACAAAGAATATAAAGGTCTTTCTAGAGAGAGATAAAAAAAGACTGCAGTTCCAGAAACAGTGGCAGAAGGGTATTACCTAGCAGGGTAGACAACTGAATGGAGAGGAAAAGTAGGCAGCCAATGGCAGGAAAATAGCATGGCAGACAAGG
The DNA here is from genome assembly GCA_004363535.1 of Dasyprocta punctata. NCBI lineage: Eukaryota > Metazoa > Chordata > Mammalia > Rodentia > Dasyproctidae > Dasyprocta > Dasyprocta punctata. The sequence goes on along the minus strand of RJWM01008498.1, from coordinate 39,488 downwards.
CAGTGCATGTTGGCCATAACCATTAATGTAGGTGTCCTCAATTCACCAATAAAAAGAAATACAGGCGGAGTGGATCAGGAGACAGGATCCATCAATATGCTTTATACGAGAAACATATTTAACTTAAAAGGGGGTTCACAGGCTGAAAGTCAAAGGAGAGAGAACAATGCTGTGACAGGGAACCAGAAAGAAGTGGGGGTAGCTTGCCCATTAGCTGCAGAGTGGACAAGAAAGACATGGCATTTTTATCCAATGGAAAGCTGTTCAGGTATAAAGAAAGACAACCTCAAGGCTCTGGCAGGTAAATGGATTCAACTTGAGATCATGCTCATGGATGAAATGATTCAGAGTCACATGGGTGAACAACTTGTTGCCTCCCTAGTATAAAAAATTAAAGGGTTATTTGGATCCAAAATACACAATGCATATTGTGAAAGGTGAGGAAATGTCTAAAAAGGGAAGGCAGTGGCCATTGCTAATCTATTATCGTGATTTAAAGCCCTTAAAGTTTTCATTGTTCTGTTTGGTTTTGTTTTACTCTGCTTCAGTTTGTCTAATTTTATTATATTTGATGGCAGGGACAGTTATTTCAAAGATAACAAAATACATTATGGTTGCCATTTTTTACTTCCTATTACCTTGTTTTGAAGCCCTGTATTGCTTTCATTGTTTTGTTTTGAGTGATTTTATTCTATTTTGATTAGTTTGATTCTATTATGTCTGATGATATAGGAAATTACTTAGAAGATAACAAGAGGCATTATGGTAACCACTGTTGTTTTACTATTGTTTTGAAGTCCTGTACTGCTTCCATTATTTTGTTTTTATTGGTTTTATTCGGTACTATTTTGTTTGACTGTATTATGTCTGATGGCATGGGCAACTATTTTGAAGATAACAAGAGGCAGTGTGGTAACTATTTTTAATTTCCTTTTATCTTCTTTTGAAGTCATGTACCATGTTCATTGTTTTGCTTTGATTGACTCTATTCTGTTTTATTTTGTTTGGTTTTATTCTCTTCAAAATAAAAAAAAGAAGAAGACAAAAGTAATTTAACTCCCTGCATTCCTCCCTCAACCCCTTCTATTGTCCTATTCCCCATTCACAAAGATAAAATCATTTTTCAAGTTCTGAATCTTGTGGTTGTATTTTTCGTGTCCCTGTGCTGTGCTGCCAACTCTTGCCATTTTCCCTGAGTCACCCAGGCACATGTTAATCACCCACAGCCTGGATCATTTTTATCCTTTCTCTTCATACTGGCACCAAAAATAATCGATACCTTGCAAAAATTCAACTATTCATGTGTTTCACAACATGTACTGAAAGCAAAGCATACCATGTACTACTCATAAACACTGTAGTCGGTATGTAGTAAAACATGGTCAGAAGAAACAAAAACCTTGACTTCATAGGCTTTCTAGTCATAAATAATGCTAAGTCATAAATTTTGTAAAGAAAACTGAAATGGGGCTATTTGAGAGAATGACAATGGAAAACACATCTACTTTGATCAGGGATTTGAAGAATGCCTCTCTGAATTGATTACATTTCATCTGAGTCCAAACACATGGGGTTGTGATAGCAAAAGCACTGGAGACCCAAAAGAAGGTGGACAGATAAAGAGTCATGTATGCTACAGGAAGGAGTTAATGGAGGAAGCAAAATTGGGGTGAACTTCAAAAAGGAAAGCATGTTGACTCATAAATTTATGAAAAGTGGCCAGATTGGGTCCATGGAGAGGTAGGAGGCTACTGTGGTAGCTCATAGACAATATGACACAGCCTGATTTAGGATGCTGATGATCAAAATAAATGTAGTAGAAGGCTTTGAGACACATAGATGGTAAAAGCTATAGATTTTGGTGACAAGTTAGATTTAAGATGTAAAAGGAACACATTTTACAAACAACCACCAGTGTTCCCTCTCAAACGTCTGGGTAGATAGTCATAAGGAAAGCTAAGGAAAACAGGTTCAGGTTGGAATAAGAGTAGAATCCAAGCTCCCATTTTGAACATGCAAGACTTGACAAGCCTTAGGTGACCAACTGGAGATGTTGAGATAATAGTTGAAAACATTAAATTCACAGGCAAAGAGTAGTGTCTATCAGAAAGAAAGTATAAGAACAGAGAGGGATGAAAAGGGCCCAGGTTTAGCAAACAGGAATACCACCATTCAGAGACACAGTAGTAAAAAAATCCAGTGAGGTATGAAGAAAACTAGGATGATCTGAGGTTAGAGAAACCAAATTGAGTGTTTCATGAAGGGGGTGGCCCATGGCAGTGCTCAGTTAAGTCTCATAACAAATGAAGCAAAAATGTGTCCACATGAATTAGGCCACATGAAGGCCCTTGTGACCCTGAAAAGTACAATTTCAACTGGAGAGTTGAGGATAAGAGCAAGGTTACAGACAAAGCATTAGAAGCAGCAGGTGCAGCCTATTTTAAAGAGAGTCATTGCTAAGAAATTAGAAATAGAATGGACACAGGAGAGAAATATGAGGTCAAAGATTTTAGATTTGTTTTTACACAGTGTAAGTAAGAGATCAGTGATACAGAGAAAAGGAATTAATTCTACCAGAAAATCCAGCAGAAGGCAGAAAATTAGGCATAGAATTCAGTAAAAAGTAAAAGAATTAGTGGCCCAGGCATGGTGATGCACACCTGTAATCACAGCACTCAGAAGGCTGAGGCAGGAGGATTGCTGAGTTCGAGGCCAACCTGGGCTACAAAGTGAGCTCAAGTCCAGCCTGAACTACACAGCAAAAGCCTATCTCAAAAAAGGCAATAAGCAAATAAACTTTGAAAGGAAAGAAAGGGGGGAGAATCCAATGGAAAGAAGAGAAGGGAAAGAAGTGAAAAAAAAGAGGAGAAGGTAGAGCAGGAGGAAAAGGAGAAGGAAGAGGAGAAAGAAGAGGAGAACAAGAAAAGAGATGCTTTCTCCATTGTTATAAGAAAGAGAGATGCTGATGGAACTTTTAGATTTGGTTAAAAGAAAACAAATGCTAAACATCCTTTTGATACCTTCTATTTCTCATCCTAAAACGCAAGGTCACCAACTGACACAGGAGTGGGAAAGAAAGTTCAAAAGAGATTTGAAGAGAGCAGATAAGGGAAAAGGCCCTATCATAAAGCAGGAAAGTAAGCCCGCTGGGGAAGTTAGAGCTGACTGGCTACAGAGGTTTGAAATGCTGAATTTAGAATTAAACCCTGGCAGCCCTCTTGCTTGCTTTATGTCTAGGAATCTTCAGATGGTTAGGTGCTGGCAAAGGAATGATGAATGCCAGGGTCACAGTATCAGAGTTTTTCTAGAAAGAAATAACCGAGGAAGAATGGTAAGATAATACTGTTGCAAGGAGTTACTATGGAAAACAACCAGGGGATCTAAACGAGGTATGAAAGGAAGTGGAGAGAAGGTGGAGGCAATGGAGGAGCAGTGAGATCATACTGAAGGGCACAGTCAAAAAGACTGAAAACATCAGAGAACCAAGAGGCAGGGGTTCGGATGAGTGACAGAGTCTGCAGAGGGCATGAGACTGGGGTTCAGGAGGCAGACTCTAAAGAATTAGAAGGGGTGACCAGGAGTTCAGTTGATTACTAATAATTGAAGCAGAATATGGTCTATCTGATGTAACACTCAAAGGATCAGCGGTTTTTGATGTGGGGGCCAAGGATAAACTTGATATTTAAAGTAATATAGAACAAGAGAGGAAAGATAACCCATCCCCTATTTATTTATTTTTATTTTATATTTCACTGAAACTTTTTAATTGGCCTTTTGGATAGAAATAGGAATTTATTTGTCATGCATGGTCTTACCATTCTCCTGCTGGAATCAGTGCATGGCTTCCCCTCTGCTGATTCTGTACCTGACCCCGAAGCAGCCTGTCTTGAGGAACCCCACATCCTCAAGCTACAATGAAAGAACAGTTTCTACCTGATGGGGCTGTGGAGAAGCCCAGCTGCAAACATCAGATGACCATGGCCATCCTTGCTATTTGTCTGCTAAACCATAAGCTTTCCTAAATCTGACTTTCAGGTGGTTTTTTAATATTTCTTTGTCTGCTAGTAACCCTAAGCAGTGATGAACTATCCATCCCTACATTTAGACGTATACATTTTCCATTGTTGCACACATAGAAGAATTGCTTCTTTCTCATAAAGATTTCCTAACAGTACTAAATTGCTAGCATGATTTTAATAAATTCAACATATCACATTGTATAAATGGGTGAGATATTTAAGCAATATACTACTGCTGAACATCTAAGTTGTCTCAAAATTTGGGATGTTATAAATAATGATGTAATGAACATCCCAAGACATTCATCTTTATAGATATCTCTAGTAGTTATTGCCTGCAACAAATCCCTTGATGTAGTATTCAGTCATAGAAAATGAGTGTGTTCAAAATGCCTGAGACATATTATCCAATTGCCTTCAAAGGAAGTCTTTATACGCAGCTTCTAAGAGTGCCCTGGGATCTTGTCAAGTTAGACTATATTCTTTTATTTCCTTTCTTTTAGTAGATGAAAACATTTTTTTAAAAAATGAAAAGGAAGAATCTCATCACAAGTCAGCATCCATTCCAAAACCTGGCACACTGATGTGACAAAGTCTTGCCTACCCCACACTCCGGTGATAACAGCGATCATTCCACACACTTCTCCTAAAATGCCTCTCTCTAACTGCTTTCTGTTCTGGTATCTTGAATAAAAATTATCCTCCCTGCTGTTATGTTGACCACATCAATCCTTTCTACGAAGTTCCACGAAAGTCCCCCGCACCTGAAATGAATTCCTTCACATTTCCACTCCTTACTCACAGACTTTCTCAGACCCCATCTCTAACCTCCTAGAGCCAAGTCATTATTAGATTGTTGTTAAACCTCTCTAAATCCCCCATTCCTATCAAATTTAATTTGTGGATGAAAGCTTCCAGGTAAACACAAATTGCTATCATTTCATCTTTTTCTATTATGTTTCATTATCTCTTTTATTATTTTCTCAATTTCCTTCTATGTTTTTGCTCTTCCTCAAAACTGGTTTTATTTTGATTTGTTAGGTATCTTTTCCAGTTCTCATCACTGTATCTCTTTCTATTTCAGATTTATTTTGCTGGAGCCCTTCAAACTATGGTTATTTCTTAGGTATTTGAAACCCTTTATAATAAAATGAATGCTCTATATTTGTCAGGTTCAAAATTACATTTCCCATTGGCTTCTGCTTTCAATAAGACAGTAATAGCTGCAACACAAGACTAAAAGAATAAAAGGAACAAAGAACCAATATTGGAACTTTATAATATCCTACCCATTCTAGTGCTCACGACAAGCCTTTTGCATATGGTATATTATATAGCTTCAAGGAAAAAAGGGCCTTTTTATGGATGAGAATTCTACTCTCGCTAGCTTGATAGTGGTCATACATATGGCAGGAACATGGAACTTCATTCTAATGTAATTTTTTGCTTTCCAATTTACAGCAGAAAGAAATATTTCCATGCCACACTTAGAAGAAAGTGCATTCTCTAGATAAAAGGCAATGCTTTATTAAGGAGAAACACATGCATCAATAGGCTGCACTGTCATTCAAAAAAGGGAGTTTAACACGCCCACAAAAGTATGGAATTAAACTTTTACTGGTTTTTTTTGTTTGGTGTGTACAAAATCCTTAGATCTCTTCTTTGCCTGGCTAAGTCCACACATAGTAGGAAAGATATTGGGCTTCAACGTCTCAACACAGCCACATTGGGAACAAGATCGCTGATTTCTTTCTGAACAACTCTTTTATCCAAGTCTCGGTGAAAACCTAGAAAACAGTCAACAGAGCCTGGGCTGCTCCTTTAGGTCATCATTAAGTGCTACCCCAAGGATAATCACCTTCAGTCACCCACTCTTCTCAAACCCTCATCTTTCCCATCTTCCCTGCCTACTAGTTCCTCCTACCTGCCCCCCAACCAGTTTCTGGAAAGACCTTGCTTCTCTCCACAACACTCTATCCAAGCATCCTTATTTCAGAATGCCACACTGCCCTGTCTAGTTCATACCTGTGCACACTTGTCTGGTTTCAGCCCCTTCTAATGAGACTACTCATTCTCTCACCCCCATACATAAGCACTCTCATGTAGCATTTTCTCTGCCATTTCCAAATTGTTCCTCTCTCATCTTTGTAAAACATTTCCCAGAGGCTCACAGCATCTCCTTAGACCATTCCCAACTCCTTCTTTCCCTTGTTATTTTTACCCTATGACCATTTTCACAACCACTGAGGGCTTCGGCATCTATCTTTATCCGATTCTCAACTCCTGCCATCCGCCAAAACAATTCCTTAGCAACACACACTGAGAGTCACTGTGGGTGTCATAGCTCAGGCCACCTCTCCTCTGTCATACTCTGAATTCACACTCTCTGAACACAATCTTCTAACATTCCATTTTTCTTACTCTTACAATTTAACCTCATCCCCAGTCAAGCTGCGCTCTTTCTTTCCAAATCAAGGATAGATCAGCATGGCTCATTTATTCAACTGTCTCGCCATGCCACACTTCAGTCCAACTGTCCATGTGTGTCGCTTTTATCCCCACACAAACAATACTGTCAGAAACAATATAATCACTCACATTGATGCCATCAATATCTCTATTTTCAACTTGAGGTGTAAAATACCTTTTACTTTCTTCTTATGGTTGGTAAGTCCAGGCTGGTGTCAGACTCTTTATTGAGTTCATCTTGCACATCAATGCATCACCTCAGTAATAACACTGAGTGCACCCAACAAATATAAATTAGAAAGTACCCTAGCTTCTTGCTACTCAAAGTTTGGTGTATGGACCTGTAGTATCACCACCACTTGAGACATGGGAACATGTGACAAATTCAGAATTTGAAACCTCAGACGTAACAAATGAAGATTGCATGTCCACAAGATCCCCAAGGAATCTACAAGCACATTAGAGATCAAGAACCACTACACTGGCTCCGACTGTTCTTTCCTTTAATCCTTCTCCACATACAGAAACACAATGTGGTGTGCAAATTACAGAGCATCACTAGGATATTCTCCCCCTCCATTTTTCCAATCCGCTACTTCCACCTCATGTTCCACACCTCTTTCTTCCTCACCCACTGCATGTGGCCTTACCACTTCTTTCATAAACAAGACATTGAACCAGATAGAAGCTCCCTCAGCCTCTTAGTTCCCAGCTCCGAACTCTTTCAGTATCTATAAGGATCCTTCTCCCTTTCTGTTTCACCTTCAGTTCTCCTCCCAGCCAAATTAATCCCTCTTCTCCGCTCTAACATCTCTAGAGCCATGCTCCATAAATGACCTCCTTTCTCTGCTTTATCATGGATCTTCTTGTGTCTACTCTCTACTGACTTCATCACTTCAGCCTGTAAACATGTTTAGACATTACCCATCTTTCTCAAAGCTTCTCTGAACCCTGACTTTCCTCTAAGCATACCTTACCATTTTTCCTGAAAGAGGTCTACACTCATGTCTCTACTTTCTCTATTCCTATGCAGATCACTCTTGACTTTCAGCTGCTTCTCTACTCTTCCCTGGGTACTGGCCTCCACCAAAGTTCTGTCCTTGGACCTTGTCTTCTCATATGACTCACTCCCCCCATGTTTCCTCAATTGCAAAGACTTTGCCTGTAATTTCATGCCGACTGATGTTCAACTTTGCATCTCCAGACCCACACTTCACGCAGGGGTATGAATATCTATACTTGGAGCCTCAAATTCATGATCTCCAAAACTGAATTTATCTTTATCACAAAATCATCCAGTGATCCCCATCTGGTTGAGGAATATGTCACCCATCCAGTTGTCCACCTCAGAACTTTAGGCATTTCCAAGCTAATCGCAGCAGCAATTCATCCCTCTGAGAGGCTGATCATAACTAAGAGCCTACCATGGGCAACTTAGCAAGACCCTGTCTCAAAATGAAAAGTAAAAATGGACTGGGGATACAGCTCAGTATGAAGTCCCTGGGTTCAACTCCCAGTACTACAAAAAAAAAAAAAAAAAGAGTTCTTCTTTCCCTTTGTCTTCCCCCTACGTGCCTAACCTCACTGCCTCTCTTACTTGTTACCATTTCTCACATGAATGAACACAATGGGCTCCTAACTTGGTTCACTGCCATAGCCTGACATCCATTTCAATAATCCATCACCCAGACTGTGCCCAAAGAGATGGCCAATATGGTCTTATTATACTGTGCTGAAGGTCCTTCAACAACTGACCATTACCCACAGGATAAAGGGAAATTCCTTCATATTACATGAAAAAGCTTTTAACATCCTAAACTCTGATACTCTTTTAAACTCTTTTGCCAAACTAACATGATACTCCTGTAGTCTAACTACTTGCATTTTTTGAACATATCACATTCTTTCCCAACTCTGCACATGCTGTTGAGAATATTTTCTCCTATCTAGTTATCTTCTTATTAATTATTCAAGATAACCCCTAGACGTTGTTCTCTCTGTGAATCCTTCCTTTGCCTTACACCCAAAATTCAGTGCTTCTTCCTGCATGTTTCCCTTGCAAATTAACTATATATCCCTTTATTTCAACATGCATCATTTTATTTCTTAAAGTCTAAACAGGATCTCCCCTTGAGACACTCAGCCCCTTGAAGACTGAAATTGTGTTCTATTCCATTATTTATTTTCTTTGTGCCTAGCGGTTGCACTGTTTGTATTCACCTCATATTCATATATTGAAGCTCTAACCCCAAATCCCCAAATGTGCTGATAGATGTGGGGTTCCTGGAAGGTATTTAGGGTTAGATGAGGTCATGAAGCTGGGATTTTCATGCTAGGATTAGTGCCCTTCAAGAAGAATACAAAAAAGCTTGTGCTTTCTCTGTGCTTCCTCGGCCTCCTACACCTCTTCCTTCTTCCTCCTCTTCCTCCTTCTCCTTCTCCTTCTCCTTCTCCACCTTCTCCTCCTCTTCCCTTTTTCTCCCTGAGAGTGAGACAGAGAGAGAGAGATAGACAGAGACAGAGAAAGAGAGAGAGAGAGAGACCATCTACAAGCTTGGAAGAGGATCCTCATAGGATCGAACCCGCGGGAATCTTGACTTCTCTGTCTCCACAACTGTGACAAATGAATATACATTGTTTAACTCATCTAGACTATGGCACTTTGTTTTACCAGCAGAAAACAAGTTGACTAACACCAGCACAGTTTTTAGCTTGCACAAGATGGTATACTACGTGATCATTGAATGACCAAAAGCAAATTTCACTGAGGACTGGAATGTGCTGTCCAACACCAAATGGACAGACCTTATAAAATCAGAGAAAAAAATATCAGTAGCTCTTCTTGATTACACAGCATAGACTGTGACACACAAATTGAGTGTATAATTAATTTTGCTTTGGGGGATATTTATGGCTATACAAAAGAGCAAAACTAGATCTTGAAATGGATCAAGGTTTGGTTCCTTTATTATAATCTGAAATTTCCTAAGTCCAAAAAGCACCTTCTGCTCCTCCTTGTACGTGCCTTGCACTGACTGCATACACCTCCGGCGCTCTCCTCACAGCTCCCTCCCCACACACACTCCTCCCTTCACATGCACATCTACATCCTTTCCTTCCTGGTTCCTCTGCCTTCTTATGAGGCTGGTCAGAGAATGACTTAGGGGTTAGCATTTAATTGCATTCTGTTGTATAATATTGATATTTTTCCACCATGTGAATAAAAAATGTCTTGAAGGCAGTATGATGCTGGCTTGCTTAGGACAGGGTTTTGAAAAATGTGTTAGAGCAGGACAATTGCAGACCACAGCCCATGACAAACACTACACCAGTGCTTATATTTGCATGGTCACAAGCTAAAAATGTGTTCATATTTCTAAATGGCGGCAAATAAGGTAAAAACTGCACGAAATTTCATTAGCCACAAAGTGTTACTGCAGTGTCCCCCACCTACTCACACATGCATTATCTATGACTGCTTCCACATCACAGCCACAGAGTTAAATAACTGTGACAGAGCCCATATGGCTTGCAAAGCCTGAACTATTTCCCATGTGATCTTTTATAGGAAAAGTTTGTCAACCTCCACACAGGAAAGTTGAGTTAAATTCAGATCTCTGTGATTATCGAAATATCCCCTCAAAATACCTGTCCTCTCCTGGCAAAAAAGTTTTTTAATGAGTAGCAGAGAAAAAAAGATGAATCACAAAACATATCTTGGAGCACCCAATACTGGAATTATCCATGGCATAATTTGACACTGTGAGATCCCCAAGTGAGAAAAATTCAAAAGAGAAGGACATGTCCATTTTGCGCTAAAATCTTGCTAAGCCTGAATAAAGTAGGGACAGCACCCTGCACTTCCTTTACCTAGACAATCCGTATGGAAACTAATGTAAGAAGACAAAGAGCTTTGTTTCCAGCAGTTTAAACCCATGGTGTGCAGGAGGAGTATGAATCATAGATTGGAAACAAGGAGGTTTAATTAATCATTTTTATGCACTTGTCTCTCACTGCAGGATAGGGATCAGCTTTAAAAAATGACCTGAAAGAGGTAAAATTTTCACAACTGCTTTTTCCTTCTGCAACCCTTTGAATAAGTAGAAGCCATGGTGCATTGCACAGAGGTTCTTTGATAGAATGATAGGAGATACAAAGCTCGGAGACCTGACTAACAAAGTACTGCCTCTTGCTTGCTGTAACATCTGTACTTGTCTGGCCATGGCTATAGAAGGGCCTGTGCATTAACTCAATCAGCATCCTACCTGAAACCTCAGCTTAATTAGGACCATTTGTCAAAATGACACCTGTTTCAGAGGCCAGATCAAATTGATTATAGTTGTTCTGCTGGATCTCCACAAATGTTAAGTGCCTATTTTTGGTGCAAAATATAGGTAAATATTTATCCTAAAGTTGGTAATAAATATAGCCTGTTGGTAAGAAGAAATATATCATACATGTGAAGAACATTCATACTTAAAAAGGAAAACCATAGTTTTCACTTTTTCACTGGACTTGCAAAATCTGGTATCATGCAAAACCAATGTGCTAGGACATATTCTTTCCAAAAGATTGACCAAAAATAGTTCTACCTTGTGTCAAGATTAATGGCTAATCCCTACAACAATGGATTTAGCAAACTACAGTTTTAAATATAACAAAAATACTTATGCAGCACACTAGTCAAGTAAAGCCATCACCACAGAGCATTAAGAAACCATTACTGTGTAAAAATTAATCAATTAATGCGAACGATATCAAGATTACTTGGCTTCTGTCAATAATACCCACTGTTAAAATGCTTTGCCTATAATGTACTTGACAAAAATATCCTTTTATATATTGGTTCATATTTCATTTTACTATATTTTTATGCCACAAATGTGCATTCACATCAAGACATCTACCTTAGATGAAAGACTCCAAAGAATATAATCATGCCATCTTATTTATTTAAACAAAATACTTATACCATCTGTGACAGAAGTTGAAACTACAGAGGGCGCTGTTCCACTTAAGTGGTACATTAGAAGACAGTTCATGCATTTTGGTTAACAAAAATATGAATAATTACCATGAAAACAAAAGATATTGTAGTATTTTGATTTCTTCCTCTAAATCCTAAAACCCTTCAAAGTCCTTTCCATTTGAAATATACATAAATCCATTTTAGTTGTGTTCAAATGTTCTAAATTATTTAAATCATTAAATTCATTTTTAAGAGGGCCATATCTTTTCCAAAAACAATCACCCTACACTGAATGACATTTCTAGTCATGTAAGTTCTTAAACCCAATGATTCTTGCTGTCACTGAGGGTCACCAAAAATCCCCTAAAGACCCAACACAAAGCACTTAACTAAGATCCACAAGTCATTGACAAGACCATAAACCACATTTCTTAACTATAACCCAAAGAGACTCTATAAAAACCTCTCTCCTCTCTCCTCTCTCCTCTCTCGTCTCCCCTCCTTTTTCTTCTCTCTTCCCTCTTTCCCAATTATAGTTTTGATTTCTGATTCATTCTTGGATCTTAAAATACTTAATTATCATCAATTTTAGTTGTATAGACCTGAAAAACGAAATATCTAGCTAAATAGAATTGTCAGATAATCAAATAGATATCTAATATGAAAGAAAAGTAAACTAAATAAATCATTCATTAAAATAAGAAGCAAAAATTTGAAATAAGTATTCTGTCAGTGTTATACTGGGGCAAGCAGGGATGGCTGCACAAGAACTTAACACATACTACTTTGCCTTTTCCAGTACTGCCCCCTTCATTAATAAAAAACAGGTTCACATTTCACATTCACCTTGATTATCGAAAATCATCTAAAATCATAATTGTCCTATCTAGCCGGGCACGGTGGCACATGCCTGTAATCTCAGCACTCAGGAGGCTGAAGATCTCCATGTTCAAGGCCAATGTGGGCTACATAGTGATTCAAAGTCAGCCGGAACTGCATAGCAAGACCCTGTCTCAGAAAGCAAGCGAGCAAGAAAGAAAGAAAGAAAGATATCCTATCTGTACAGTTACAATATCATTAGAAAATATGAGGCTTTTTTCCAGTAAAAATGTACCACTTGGGGAAGAAACATGAAGTTCAGAATATTAAAGCGTAGTGTTTTTTAATTTACAGGCTTCAGATGTTATTTGATAGTTCATTAAAAGGTTTCTAAATGAGATACACAGAGTTTAACTTCTTTGCACCTCCTAGTGTAGGTGTTTTGTAATAACAGCATTAGCATTTTCACATGCTTACATATCTCCCCCAGATAATTTAATTAGGCCAAGCTTGATTTGATGCACATTTATTTACTTGTAAATGGCTTTGTATACAGGTATACTTGTCAGGTGCGACCAATTAAGTCCACTGTCTACAAAGAATGTCTGTGATCAAAATTCACATTTTAAGCTCTCCAAATGCTGACGACACTTGGAGAAAATGTTTTATTCTTAGTGACTCCCTCAACTGCCAACTTACAAGCTAATATATTGCTGTGCATAAACCATGCATTAAACTTCAGAATAATTCAATTACCCTTTAGAAAAATTAAATGAACTCCCAGTAATAATGCAAACATGCTCCACTTAAACAAACATAAAAGTCTGCCCAAATTATTTAAGAACAGCCTAAAAGAAATCTAAGTAGTGGATGATGGAGCAGACATTCATTTTGAGAGATTGTAAGATTCGATTCTTGTAAGCGGAATCCTGTAGAAACAGCACTGGTCTCAAGGCGTCATGAAATAATTAGGCAGCCTTGCAATCTTGGGCTAGGCTTGACCTGCCTCTCACCTTATGCACTTTTATCCTAAAATGGATTGTGTATATTCTGCCTTTGAATGCACAGAAGCAAGGTTGTTTTACTAATTTCACAAAGGTGCCAAGTAGTTCATCTCAAATTTGTGAAGTTAGAACTTAGTGTAGGCTTCAAGATTTTATTCTCCCCTGTCCAAATCAGCGGTGCTAACAGTGATGGGGCTCTGGAGTCTCATTTGCAATCATTAGCCTTAAGAACCACAGGATAACTGAAAGCACCACAGAGGCTAATATCCTGACACAGAAATTAGAACATCTTAAAAACCCACAGGTAACATGTAAAGGAGTTATGTGAGCTGCTAGGATGGACAGCTTGCTGCTTCGGGACTGAGACACACTCTCGTACATTCTGTTAATTTATAGTCCACAAAAGAAGGGAAGGGAAGGGAAGGAAAGGAAAGGAAATCAGAAAAGAAAAAAGAGAAGAAGAAAGAGGAAGGGAAGAGAAGAAAGAAAAGGAAGGAAGAAAATGGAGGAGAAGGGAGAAGAGGAGAAGGGAAGGAAGAAGTGAGGAAGAGAGGAGAGGACAGGAGAGGAAAGGACAGGAAAAATAACAAGAATATTACACAAAAAAACTAGCTTGCATCTGGAATAAATTGCCCATGACTCAGAGGCAGAGAAATTGGAGTCCTTCAACTAGATAGATATCCAAGCATAGTATTTTTGACCTTCTATGTTAGCAACTATCGGGGTCAGTTGTACAGTTATTGCCAATGATTGTAGTGTGTGTGTTACTGCAACATCTGAGCAATCTTCTTTCTTCCCCCACAGCCTCCTCTAGTTAGACACAAACACATCTTAAGAAATGAAAAACTAAATGATTTTCCCCCACAGCCATCCCAGACAAAACACCCAAGGGTTTATTTTGTGTCACCCCCAAGGACAGGTATTCCGTTCTGACCATGACTGCTCTGCTCCTTCCCTGAATGCCAACAGAAGAGATGGTGCTTGGGCTGAGTCTCTGAAAGATGCTGTGTGTGTGGCATCCCCGCCCAGGCGGATCCTGAAGTGAGCTGCAGCGTGTCAGTGTGGGGTTTGAGCACCATGGCGAGCACACTGCAATGGGCACTGAACAGCTCTCCTATTCTACAGTCTGGTGCCGGCCTGTCCAAGGCGTCAAGCACTCCTGGGTGTGTGAGGCCACTTCACCAACACAGCGTTGCTAAAAGGCCATTATCATGGTTCTTATTGCAGAGCAAAACTGACTCATCTTCCTATCTCTGCCTCACTGGAGATTTATTTCATTCTTTTCCTGCTTGGATGACAGAAATGGCATCCTAATTCCGAAAACTAAAACTAAGAAAAATTTTTGTTCTTTGCTTTGATGATATACAGTATTCCAAAATAAGCATGGTTCGCAGTAAGAGGTTACTTACCACACAAACACATCCTATGAACCATGAATAAATAAATGCTAAAGCATATTACAAGTCACATTCCATTTCTCAACCAAAATGCACAACACCTTCCATTTTTCAGCTTCAAGATGTAAAACTGTCCCAGAAGTTCCTGATGCCATAGATGTCCCTAATACCTTCTACCAAGTTCAGATTCACCAATCCATCAGAAATATATGCACACAACCTATAAGAAGACTCACCGTCACTCTACAAAAAGAAACATCACTAGACTCTGTGAGCTAAACCACACTTTCAGACCAACGAAAACTTCATTTCTGAAGAAAAGGGATAGAAACACAAGAAAGTAATGGTGTAGAAGTCTCAAGTTTCAACCTGCCTAATTATTCATCAAAAAATTCACTAATTCTCTGTAAAGAAGTTCATTTTGATTATTCCACTACTGATTCAGAAGTGCTAGTTGCTAGGCCTCAATAATATGCTCCTACTTAAAGAGCAGTGCTCCAAGACAGAAATCCTCCAAGTGGGAGATAAAACCGCGAAGTTCACTTACCTGATTATTTCTGTGGCGATTTTCATTAAAGAAAGTTAGGGGCTGCTGTTAGCTTTTACTGATCTTGTTAACTCCTTGCTTGCATATCGACCTTGTACTAGCATTTTGCCTCCAGTTTTCTCTGAGCTTTACTGTGTTCTTTCATTTCCTGTGTTATTAATCTTCAGCCGAGGGAAAATGAAGTTTATGTTGTACCACAAGAAATGTTACTCATTACCTCTCAATGTAGACATCTGTGGCATCTTACAAGGCCAGGAAATTATTAGAGCCCATTTCAAGGCCTTTATTTACTCCTTGTCTTACGTGGTTTGTGCCTTGTTAAGAAAGGAAATCAATTTATTCCTTGTTACATCATAAAGTGGCTAGGAGGGAAATCATATTTACTTCAGAATCTCTAGATTGTCTTACAAAGCTTTAAATAAGAAATTTGATTAATGTTTTACGGCTGCCTGTGTAAAACTGACCTTGATTTTATCCAATCATACTGTCAATTCCATTATCTACATTTCAAAGTAGGAACAATTCTATGTGGTGCAGTTTATATTTCAGCCATCTAAAATCTATTATAAAGTTAAAAAATAACAATTTATCACCTTAGAAGAAAATTTAATGTTAAAGTTGATTGATCTTTTTCCACTTGCAGTGGAGAATATAATAATTTTTTTCATTCATCTATGCTAAAATGACAAGTAATCTACTGTAGGGGTAATGTTTTCACTTAGTATCCCCAGTACTTAAGTCTTTCACATAGCTAAATCTTACAACTGCTCATGAACCTTCCAAC
This sequence comes from Dasyprocta punctata, assembly GCA_004363535.1. Taxonomy (NCBI): domain Eukaryota; kingdom Metazoa; phylum Chordata; class Mammalia; order Rodentia; family Dasyproctidae; genus Dasyprocta; species Dasyprocta punctata. The sequence continues at coordinate 23,480 of RJWM01008498.1, read as the reverse complement.
TGTCTAGAATTCCAGAGGCACTGTGTCAATGGTCTTTTTCCCACTTATCCAGATTTTTGGAATCACCTCCCAGTTTACTAACCTCAGAGGCCACCAGATTACCCTCGACATTCTTTGCTGTCTGTACCATATCTGACTTCACTGTGTGCTGTCCGTTGAGTGGGTTTTTTCTAAGGCATTCAACTGAGTTTGCTCCCCCAAGACCTGACTCAATTATACTGCAGCTAATCACACGGTTCAGACAACATGCATGCAACAAGAACTTATTAGACGCTATCTTGGTGCCTGGAGCACTATGATGTTTAAGACAATCAGAAACCTAGCTAGAATTCTACAGAAGGAAACAAGCCATGGGCAACGAAACAAATACCTAAGTGACAATTTGTGGTCATCACATAGCAATGTTCCTGGATTGGTACTACATTTCCCTGCCCAATGGTTTGACCAACCATTGATAGACATCTAATAGGTAGTTTAGATAATTATCCAAAAAACGGACCATTATTTGATAGCTAATTTCTTCACCAAAAGGGGCTCCTTGAACCTAAGAAGTTAGGTCCACTCCATCAAACTGTAGGAGTATAGCAAATTAGTCTCTCATCTACAAAGTGACACCTACTTTCCCTATAAAAAAGATGCTTTTGTTTGTTTTTATGGTGGAAGGTGGGCAGGGGGATTGTTGCGACATAGGAAAGGTAAATTCCTCTTTATTAGCTATTTATGCAAATTCACCTTAAACAATTTGTAATAATAATTAAAGTTTCAAATTCTTAAATATTTCTTAAATTTAATCCATCAGTCAAGGTCATAGCAGGAAATAGAACAGTCAAACTGAGTAACATGAGGAAGATCGAATAAAGAGATTTCTTCCAAAAATGAAGCAGGGTGTAGGGAAAACAGAGAAAGCGTGGGCATAGTTCAGAACCCTGAGACAAGTAACAGCAAGGCCATCACCAGCCTTGCTGGGTAGAGGAACAGTTATAGGGCTCTGAAGTCAGAGAGAGCTGCCTCTAAGAGGCAGAGAAAAAAGTTATGACATTGGGCAAAGGGGTCTATGACTTTGATACCCCTAACTACTTTTCTCCCTCACTCCATCACCACTGGTCAACCTCAACATTAAGTCAGAGGCCAGAAATGAGTTGGCATAGTCTGCAAAGGTCAGCTTCCCAGGGGGTCACATCTAAATGTTTGTGTGTCTCCCTCACTGGTTCATATTCTGAGCATAACCTCCAGTGTGACGGAACCTTTAGGAGGTAATCAGAGTTAGATGAGATCACAATCATAGACCCCCATGATGGGGACCTGTGCCCTTATATGAGAAGACACCAGAGGGCTTGCTCGCTCGCTCTCTCTCTGTCTCTCTGATCCTTATGCATGAGAAAAGGCTGTATGAGGACACAGCAAGAAAGTGACTACCTACAAGCCAGAAAGGGAGGCTTCACTGAAAAGGAAATCCTGCCAGACCTTGAACTTTCCAGCCTCTATAACTCTGAAGAAAATCATTTCTGTTGTTTAAGTCACCTGATCTATTTTATTTCATTGTGGCAGCCAAGCCAACTAATATATGAAGAGACAAAGCAGGTGGGAACAGATAAAAAATGTACCCAGAAAGAATAACAGAGGATACTCAGCATTCTCAGATGTGTGTTATAAATTACACATTATCAAGAGCATAGCTCAAAGTATGGGCTGCTTCATCTTTAATTGCTAAATTCAGTCAAACAATGTATTTTGCTAAATACACTGTTACTAAGTTAAGTTTGTCCACCTAAGAACAGTCCTCAGTTTTGTTTTTTTGGAGTTTTGTTTTTGTATTTTTTGTTCTGTGTTGCATTTTGTTGTTTTGCTAGCCTGCAAATACCATCCACAGTCAAGCAAAAGTTTTCAAAGGAGATATTAAAACGAATGTTAACTTGTGCTTTGGTGTTGTGATTGTTTTAGGAAGTATTTTCGATATTTCTTAATGCAATTACTGTTTTGTAGTCGACTCATGGTTTTAATAACCACACATTTGTCCCATACAGGACGCTTCAACCCTGAGGCAGAAAATCATGGAAAAATCATGACATTGTCAGACCACATTAATTTCAAAAATTATAAAACTAAATTCATGAAGCCAGTGAGACAGGCTTAAAAATGAGTATCATATGGCTCAGCTATCTCATATGTGAATTTATAGAAGCTCTGAGCTAGATAAAATGTCATAGATTTATGAGTGGATTAAAATTATTACCAGTGAAAGAATTTGAAATAAAGTTTAATTTTTTCTTAATATTATGTGTCTGTATGAAACAGATCATCACAAACAACTGAGACACCTCAAATAGACCAATAGTTTAAAGAAAATAAGAACTGCCATCATTTCTAATTGGAGCTACTTAGGTAACATAAACAACAAAAGTGACTTTAGATGTGTGTGAGATAACAATTCCACCTTGAACCTTTAAAATGCGTGTCTTCCATTACAACTTAAAACAAACTGGAAATTCTAAAATTTTAATGTTTGAAGAGTGTCCATTTTAAAGGATGCTACAAAAATATTTTCCTTCCAGATGACCTTTCACAAAAATCTTTGAAAAGTAGGTCATATCATGTTTTCTATCTGCAGGAAAAGGAGACAAATAAGATTCATAAAGCAACTACTGTGTGGCAGCTTCTGTGCTGCTCACTTTCACCTATATCATCTCGCTTACATTGACAGCCACCCGCCAAAGTAGACACAGTCTCCACATCTATTAAAAGAATATGCTCCACCAAGACAAAGGGGCGGGTGACTGTACGTATTCCTAATTCACCAGAGCCTTGAAAAACACCTGGCAGTGAAGGGACACTCAATAAATATCCATGAAAGAATAAGTCAATGAATGAGTGAGTGATACCACTAGATTTAAAGAATTCATTGACAGAAGAATGGATAAAGAAAGTGTGGTATTTACACATAGTGGAGCACTACTCTGCCATAAAGAAGGATAAGTGAGGCATTTGTGGAAAGATGGATGCACCCTGAATCCCTAACAGGAAGTGAAATAAATCAGACACACAAACTTGCATGCTACATGGTTTCTCTTATATGAGAATCCCAAAATATAAATAAATTATAGAGCAAAATAAAAGATAATATAAAGAAGATAGATAGACCTTTAGCAAAAGAGAAGGGGACAAAGAAATGATGGAAGGGAGAGGGAGTGGAGGGGAAAGGGGCAAAAAGAAAGACGCATTGTGCTCATGTACCACTCCCCAGGATGAATGTAATCATCATGTACTGCAAACGTGTATCAATGAATTAAAAAGAAAACAGTCCAATGAGACACTCTCAAAAATAAAAAAGAAAATGGGCTGGGAATATAGCTTAGTAGCAGAGCAACTGTTTTGTTTGGTTTTAGTTTGGTTTGGTTTGGTTTGGTTTAGTTTTTCAGACAGGGTCTCACTGCATAGTTCAGAGTGACCTTGAACTCACTATGTAGTCGTAGTCGAGGCTGGTCTTGAATTCATGGCGATTCTCCTGCCTCAGTCTCCTGGGTGCTGGGATTACAGGCACGTGCCACCATGTCTAGCTGCATCTATGGTTTTGAACTCCCATAACACACACACACACACACACACACACACATGCACAAATGTAAAAATGTGATGTTGGGTCCCACTAACTCTCTTTTCCATGTTTTTACTAACATGTCTGTTGAAAGAACATGACTCAAAATACAGGAAAATCGCCACCACAGCGCATTATTCTCAGGAGAGGCAACTTCTACCTCCTCTAGCAATGCGTTTCTATTGCTTAGACAGTGTTTCACTGTTTTAAATCCCTTAGCAAAGAGGATAAAACTATTTTGGCAGGGAAAATGGGCAGAGAAGGAAAGGAAAATGGCAGGAGTTGAACAGAGAAATTATCTAAGGTGAATGCTTTGGAAAGAAGGTGAGAGAGAGTAACTAAAATAGATTTTAAGCGTTCTCAGGGTGAATAAATGAGAAGTAGGTGAGGTAATGCAAACGTCAGCTTGTTTTAGCCATTCCAAAAGGTGTGCATGTTTAAAATACCTTGTATCTCATGAATCTACCTGATTGTTCCTCTTCAATTTAAAATGTATTACCTTCCTGTAAAAGGTGAAAGACAGACAATCAATGAGCCAGGTAAGCTAGCTGAGAGTGTAGATGTGGAAACACTTGCATGCCAGAGCTCTAATTTAGGCAGACTAACTTGAAAAACGTGTGCAGAGAGCTTCAGGAACTCACAACTTATCCCTTGTGTGAAAAGAAGCACCCAGGGGAGGCTTAGGGAGCCATCTATACCTTCGTGGAAAACAGAGAAAGGCACACCAAACTCAACCATGGCCCCAGCCCAGGTTCCTAACTGAAACCACCCACTGAGAAGCTGCTGTGGGCTACGACTACAGGCAAAACCTACCTGGTAACAAAACCGCCCCTGCCAAGAGCAGTCAAACCTTGATGAAGAAAGAGGGGTGAGCATTCAGGCTTCATTTCACTCCAGGGATGGCCGTCTGTCAAATTATGGACAGCAGCAAACAAGATCAGACGGGACAGGACGAAGACACTCAGAAGTCCCTCACACCGTGGCCTGTTTACACATGTGCTTCGGAATGAGGCAGAAGCAAGCCACAGTGTTCCCTCCCTCACAGTGCCTATCTGCAACCACTTTGTCCATCTTTTCCCCGCGCAGCTGTGGGTGACGTGCGTGTTCCTGCAAGAATCATGACTTCCACTTCCTGGAAGTAGCCAGGAAACATGCACCTCCCAATCTGCTGATCTTCCTGCTTTCTCCATGGGCCAGGAACAGTACTACAGAGAACAGGGAAAACCAGGGACACCTTGACTGAAAAGCAGATTGTTGTGCTTCCATGTTTTGTTTTGTTTTGTTTCCCCTTCCTTTGTTTTCTCTTTATGTTTAGGAAATTTTCCTTCAAAAACTGTAAGGTTCCTGCTTTCTCCACCCAGTAGTCACCACAGCAAGCCCCCTGGCCCTTGGCATTGGGGTTGGAAGTTGGGGAGTCCTGGCAGGAGACTGGGGAGAGAAGGCATGAGGGCATTCCCTGCAGTGACTGCGTCTCCCCCTGCATGAAAGCTGTTGGTCCTTTCTTGTCGTGTCAGTAGCTCCCCTCTTAGCTCTGTGGATACAGAGACGCTAAGGAGCATTGCTGCTGCCGGGGGACAGTCTCTCGACTACACATAGATCCTCTAGCCTGGATCTTCAGGACTCACCGCACAAATAAATCCTCCTTGAAATTATTTTAGTTTGACAGCACCACCCTCTTCGTATCTTTCTTATGGGGATGCAGATCATGCAAATTCATTCATTCAGCAAACGTTTCTTGGACACCTACTGTGTGCCAGGCATTATTCTATGTGGTAGAAATACATCAGTAAATAAGGTGGCAACATAGATATAGATCTGGATACTTACAAACACATACATGTAGATATGTGCATGTACACATATGCAGTCACACATACTGACACATGTGGTGCCTCTCTTCAGTAGAGCATAGCTGTGAAAAGCACATCTGAAGATGTACTGCTTTCATAGTTTTGCCCGACTCTGTACTTACTAAAGATCTTGCCAGAATTTAACTTCTCCATGCCTTAGTTTATATATTCATTAAATAAAAGACAGATGGATGGAAGGATGGATGGGTGGATGTGAAGATGGGAGGATGGGTGGATGGGCGGGTGCAGAGATGGATGTGTGGACATACTAACAGATAAAAGGACTTCCTTCATTAGGTTCTTGAAATAGTGAGATAACATAAGTGAGGGCTTAGTGATGAGCACACAATACATTGTGAATAACCGCAGAGATTTTTATTATCTTACAGAGCCTCCATTCAGAGGGATAGACTAACAGCAGCCTTGGTCACACCATGATCATGACATGGTGACCCTCAACACAGTGTTGGAAGTCACTGAGATTAAGTGTCATTTATTTTTTGGGGGGTGGGTCCTTTATAAAAGAGCAATAAACCCTATCTTGTAGCTTGGGGAAGAATTAAATTAGACCATATGTGAGAAATAGTACAATTAAGTCACTCGACAAGTGCTATTGTCCTCTGCCCCTCTACTTCTGAATTCAGAGCCCTTGATTCTTTGATTAGAGAGTTCAAAATTGGCTTCACCGGCAGGAACCCCTGAAAAATTGCTGGCTTTAGTCTTGCTCCTTGACATCCCATCCCTTAAGGCCGGCGAGGCACAGATGATAAACAGAGGAGCAGCATTCTAAATACACGACCAGAGAAGGAGCAGGGCCAGTACAAGGTAAAAAGAGAGCATAGAGACACAATGACTTCTTTTGGCAGAGGAAACCCAGAAGTCATGGGCCAGGAACAGTACTACAGAGAACAGGGAAAACCAGGGACACCTTGACTGAAAAGCAGATTGTTGTGCTTCCATGTTTTGTTTTGTTTTGTTTCCCCTTCCTTTGTTTTCTCTTTATGTTTACGAAATTTTCCTTTAAAAACTGTAAGGTGTCTGCATCAAGAGAAAATACAACATGGCTGACTCTCCATGCTTTGGCCAGGATGATAAATGGCCACAGAGGCTCTGAAGGAGACCTGGAGAGAACAGGTAGGGACAGAGTGCTGCAGGGGAGCCATCGTGCAGCCCTTCCTGAGTGCTGCTGCTCCGCCAAACACTTACCCCTCTCTCTCCCATCCCACAGTGACATATTTCTCCCCAAAGGAAAAGAACCAAAGTAAATACTGTAACACATTCATTTGGGCTAATTCAGGTGCTAAGGCATGAGTGTCTCAATATTAATATTCTTTGTACATATGAAGTATTATAAAAATGAAGGTAAAACTCCACCCATAGAGAATAATCTGACTTTTAAACAATAGTGTGAGAACAGTAACACTTCTCTAAATATTATTATCAGAGAGAGAGAAATGGACAGAAGCCCTCAGTAATCAGTAGAGAAGCATGGTGTAGTGAATCATGGTACCCATTCAGTAGGGTAGGAAGCAGTCATTGAAAGGGCTGCTTACCCTTGGGAAAGGGCCTGGATTATACCAAAAAAGTGGAATCAAAAGTGCATCTGCAATACAAACAATTCAAATATGTCAGAATGCCAGCACTGGTTGCCCAGAAATGATATAATAATAGCTAACATTTACTTACTATGTAATAGGTATTATTTTATGTTTACATATATGGATACTTTTATAATTCTCAGAACAACTCTAGTACTAAATACTATTATTATCTTCATTTCATGGATGACAAAACTGAAAAACTGCTACGTTAAAGAATTTGACAAAGGCTAAGCAGCTAGCAAATGGTGGAAAAGGGATTGGTAGCACACACTAGACGCCTGCTCTTAACCACTATGCTACACCACCACCCATAAATAGGCTCTAATAACAATAGCAACCCATTGTCATCTCAGTTAATCTTCAAACACCCCTGAGTATAGGTATTATTAATGCCATTTAAAACAGCACTAGAGAGGGCTAAGTAATTTGCTCAGGGACACAAAACCAAAAAAAAAAAAAAGAACTCCAATCCCACCCCACAGCCCAGGTCCTACCCTTATCCTGACATTATGTGCTTATTTTTCTGCACACTATGTACAAAATCTTCCACAATGAGTATATAGTACTCTGATAAAATATGAAGGTAAAACAAGGAAATCCAAAAGAAAAGGGTTACTTTAACAACAAAGAAGTTTAAACCACAAAATAATATATCATTTTAGATTTAAAAAAAATTAAGCTCCCATTTCATGGCTTCCCTTCTGGTCTTTTTTAACATTTATTTTTCACAATACTATAAAATAGGACATACAAATTTATATCACCAAGAAATAATTCAGACCGGTAACACTTGGGAAAGACAACATTTCTGTATCTGATTGGTTGGGTAAACCCACTGCCATCGGCAGCTCATATCTAAAATTCAATTTAATGGAATGACCAACGATTTTACTCTCTGAGCTATCCACGCTGCAGCTCATTATCCATTAACAACCAGGAGTTACTAATCGCGGAGTGGACATATCACAAGAGCAGAGCCCCTGCTTCCTCGGAGTGCACTGCTGGGCCAGAGCAGCGGGAGTTAGACAAAGAAGGCCAGCGTTTTGAAGCTGCTGTTTGTGCTGCAGACGCTCAAAACAGAGAAGAAAAGCAAGCTGCCTCTGCCACCAGCTTCACCCCAATTGGAAAGCTTACTTCGCCTCTAAAAACACGTAGGGATGCCGGGCGTGGTGGCGCACGCCTTTAATCCCAGCACTCCGGAGGCTGAGGTAGGCGGAGCGTTGTGAGTTCGAGGCCGGCTTGGGCTACAACGTGAGTGCAAGGCCGGCCTGAGCTACATAGTGCGACCCTGCCTCAAAAAACTAGGGCCAGGAGTTTGGCTCAGTGCCTTAAGCGCCTGCCCTGGCAGGTGCGAGGTTGTGAGTTCGATCCCTGGTGCCACAAAAAAAAAAAAAAAAAAAAACACGTAGGGGTTAGGTACCTCCCCTCCCACTCCAGTAAACAGGTCTCAAGGTGGAAGAAAGGTAGGAAAAGAGATGGGCTTGGCTACAGTCCATCAAACCAACTGCACAGAGCCGGGCCCCAAACAGCGGCCACTTTCCACTCACCATCCAAGCCACCCACCTCTCTTTTCCTCAGAATACGTTTGTATTAAAATGGTCTAAATCTTAAATTCATAATGTTGATCTTAAAGTCATAATAGCCACCTTAATTTGCTTTCAAATAACGGAGCTCTTTGTTTTATTGCCTTTTTTACAAAATCTAGAGATAAGTATTTCTACAAGTCTTAAGTTTCCTAATTATGCTAATTGGAGAGAGACTCGGGTTGTATCAGGGTCATGGACTCACAGCTCCACTCCATTAAATATCTACCGGTTCTGGGCTCTCGATATTCACAGTTGCTCCTACCCCTTAGCCATAGGGAGTAGAGGAGTTCAAGACCCTCAGGGAATGCCCAAAACATCAGACAGTACTGCCACCTATTTACACTGCTTTTCTTATACATTCTTAAGATAAAGCTTGGTTTACAAAGTAGGCACAGTATGATATTAACAATGACTAACAAAATAGAACAATTATAACCACACTGTGTCCTGTCATAAAGTTATATGAATGTGGTCTCTCTCAAAATACCTCATTGTTCTGTTCTCACTCTTCTTGTAAGAAATGATGTGAAATGGTACCATGCCTTCATCATGAGACGTTTTGGGAGAATAAATTTAATTGGAAGTTTTCCTTTTCTTTTTAAATCAGTGAAGTGTTACTGCACAGGTTCTAACCCTCCAGTGATCACAGAGGTGAACTTTCAAATGCCACCTTCTAGCTGGGAGTCGCATTCCACAATGTTGTCCTTTTCTCTCTGTATAATTTGACTAATGTCCACATCACCCATAGTTCCAACTTCTCAGTGGCTTTAATGCATTCCTCACTTCTTCAACAAACACGTCAGCAAACCCTTCTCCACCTGCTTGTCTTGTGGCCTCTTCAGTAAACTTTATATTTTTCAGCCCAAAACTATTCCTGAATCTGTGTAAGCATTTTTTATTTGCATTCAACTGCCAGGTGTCACCATTTCAGGGGCTCCCCTGCAGGATTCTTTGTATTGGCTCAAGCTTCCTGCCACAACACATTACCACTAATTGGAATATGTTTTCTGGTTACATCTTCCACCCACAATTTAATTCACTTTCTATCTGAACTAAGCATTTATCACATTCCATAGCCATAACATTTGCAGTTGCAGTAAGTCTGCAAAATTAGCACAAATTTCTTTTTCCTTCTTTACAATTTTGTGGATAGAAGACTGGCTCTTACCCTGGATGTTAGCAAGCTATTTTTTTCTTTCCTTATAAAGTCAAGAACTTTTAATTTTTCATGTAAAGGAAGAACTTTACAGCTTCTCTTTGGCATTATGTGAACTTCCAACATCACTTTTCTCATGTTTTCATTGTTACGTGAAATAAGGATTACTTAAACACAAACACTGTGATACCATGACAGTTGATCTGTCAACTAAAATAGGTACTAAGTGACTAACAGACAGATGGAATATACAGTATGAATACATAGAGCAGGACAACATGAGATTTCATCATGCTATTCAGAAAGGTGTGCAATTTAAAACTTATGAATTATTTATTTTGGGAACTTTCCATTTAATATTTTCAGACCATAGTTGATCACAGGTAACAGCATTTCAGGAAAGCAAAACTTTGACTGCTGATAGACTACTGTACATTTACAGTATTTAATAAACTCTTTTACAATGGTTTGAGAGACAGATGGCCCACACTTAAATGCTACAGCAGCTACTATGCACTTACAAACAATAAAGCTTTTTTTAGAAAAAATAATAATGATAGGGCAAACTTTATTTATGGGCACTCATCCATCTGCTCCATCCCAAATGAAATGATTCCTGAGTGACCAGTTCATATGGTGAATGTGAGTATATCTCCTTGAGTGAAATTCTGGATAATGCCCTGAATGGTACTGACTATGAACTAGTGATACATGGTTTATAAGAATATGAAAGTAAACATATACACAAAAATATAAACTACAGAAATGAGAGTAGAAAGGAAAGCTCTTGAAGAATTTCTAGTGACCTTGGGATGATGAATAAAGTCTTAAATAAGAAAATACTGATGAAGGCCAGGGATTTAGCTCAGTGGCATAAGCACCTGCCTGGCAAGTGAGAGGTCATGAGTCCAATCCCTGGTACAAAATATATATATATATATATATATATATATATATATATATATATATATATAGAGAGAGAGAGAGAGAGAGAGAGAGATGAAATAGATTAAGAATAAAAATGAATAACTCCCAGGAAAACATCCAGAAGGGGAATAGCTTGGTCGACTGCAACCTCTAATTCTAGTTTTTTGAGGACTCTACACACTGACTTCCACAGTGGTTGTACCAGTCTACACTCCCACCAACAGTGAAGAAGGGTTCCTTTTCCCCCCAGCCTCATAAGCATTTGTTACTGGTTGATTTCTTGATGTCATCCATTCTTTTTGGAGACAGATGATATCTCAGTGTCGTTTTGATTTGCGTTTCTCAAATGATCAATGATGTTGAACATTTTTTCATATATTTATTTGCCATTTGTAATTCTTCATCTGAGAGTTGTGTATTCGTCTAATCCAGAACAATTTAAAACGTCATTCCACAGTGATATATGTGCACCCATGTTCAGAGCAGCACAATTTGTAATAGCCAAATCTTAGAAACAATTCAAATGCCCATCAACTGAAGAATGGATACAAATGATGTGATATTTCTATACAATGGAATACTACTTTGCCAAAAAGAATGGTAAAGTTGAAGCTTTTATATACAAATGGATGCAGCTAGAAACCATACTCATAAGTGAATAAATCAGACTTGCATGTGCACACACTGTATTATCTGGCTAGTATAAGAAATTAAGAGTAAATAAGATCTAAAAGTTACAATACATATAGTAAAAGGGAAAGAAATGGTTCAAAGGGAAATTGTATTGTTTGATCAATTTTGCCTGCTTATATCTGGCAACCTGAGCAACTATTTTGAAGATAGCGATATGCAATATAACAACCATTGTTAAATTCCTATCATCTTGGTTTGAAATCCTACATCACTATTGTTTTTGTTGTTACTGTTTTGCTTTTGTTGTTGGGGGGGTTGGGGGGGTGTTGGCTTGCTTCTTGATTTTTCTGGGTTTTTTCTCTTTAAAATTAAAAAAAAATGAACATCTCATCCCACCAAGAAAAACAAAACAAAACAGAGCAACTACAGATTAGGAAGATATCTTCTACACACATATCACAAAGGGTTGGAACTCACAATATCTAAAGAATTCTCACAAATAAGCAAGAGAAAGTTCACCAACCAAAAAGGTGCAGACTATGGAAAAAATAATTCATTGAAGAAACAGCTTAAATGAATAATAACCATATGGAAATTTGCTTAACCTATTAGGTATCAGGGAACTGTGAATAAGAAACATGAGATATAACATTATATGCATCAGATTGATGGTTAAAAACAAAGACTGATAATGCTACTTCTGGTGAGGACATGAAGCAACTAAATCTTTAACCACTGCTAATACAAGTGTAAGCCAGAGAGCAATTTGGCAATATTTAGTAAAGTTCAAGACATATATGCCTGACAACTCTACTCCTTGCTAAATGCCCTAGAGAAAAATCTCAGGTGTGGACATGGAAATGGTATCACTGCTTGTGCTGGGAAAATCGGAATGTCCATCATCAAGAGAAAAGACAAAATCTAGTAATTTCATACGATGTGATATTCAAGTACAATAAAATAAACTATTTCTACATGTATTGATGCAATCAATCTCCAAAAAAGAATAAGCTAAACAGATTGTGAAAGCACAGCATGCATCATGATGCCTCTGGCATAAATTTTTTTCTATGCAAAAATGACCCCTTTTTGTTCCAATATGCATGCATATATAGAAAAACACAAAAACACATGGAAAAATGACCACACCAAATTCAAGCTAGTGACTGCCTCCAAGAGGAAGAAGATCCTGAAAAATGAGACAGCCCATAGAGACTTTCCAGTGTAACTATTAAGTTCTATTTCTTAAACCAGGCAGTGGGTACACAGGTGCTGTTACATTATTCTCTGCACATTTTTATAGAAACAAATATTTCACAATAAAAACATAATGAAGAACCCTACTAGCCAAGTCAGGTGTAAGAGATGAAATAGGATATCCATGTCTGTAATGTTCACACTCTGTAATAATCCAAAGGCATCTGGGACTAATTTATAAAAGTAAATAATGCATTTTTCTTGTGTCTGAAAATGACTAAATGTATATAACTTAAACACCTATGTGCTAGCTCCACATACAAGATTGAGTCCATTAAGTTTTCTAATTTGCTGTTCTTTTGTAGAGGGTCACTGTCCTGAGCAAGAGAGACAGGCACATGGTTTGCCATTCCTTGATATCAAAATATCCTGCCCTGGGTCATGAGTCAGTTATAGGCCACAAGGGAGAGGACCTGAATTCACTTACCTTGGTCTTCACCTCAGTTGTCACGCAATCTCTAAGACTGGACAGAACAGTTAAGAGCATATCCCTGGCAAAGTTGCAGGAAAGAATCACAGGGCATAGAGACCACAAAACAGTAATATGTCTGGACACCACAGTGGCATATTCCAGCACTGAATCATTGCCTTTTTTATAACTACATGATATGAACTGTGTGACAAGTGCACATACAAAGGGAGCAAAATCTTAAGGAAAATCTGTGGCCGTATTTTGAAAACCCCAATGGGTTAAATTCATTGTGGGTTTTCTTTTATGGATAAATCAGTATTTGGATTTGTAAAGTCCAAGATAAGCCAGTACAAAATGGCATAAAAATCTCTTGACCTAACTCACAGTTTATATATTAAGTCAAACCAAAAATAAGTTATCAGCTGCTCTGTCAGTATAAAAAAATCAATATTTTCCTATCATGCCATCTGCTTTAGCGGTGCAAGTTAATAAATTTAGTTGGTGAAATTTTCTACTCTCTTTGGATTCTGGAGAAAGAAAATATATTTTCAATAGTTAATCTAGTCACTTACTATATAGAGAAATGAAAAATGAAATACTATTATTTGAACATGTGAGCTTGCCATGTATGGTAATAGAATGCTTCACCTCTGAAATAGCAAAGCTGTATTACATCTATGATTCAATGTTCTCCATGCCTAGTCTTCCTGCTTTTGAATTTCTTGCCCTCTTTACCTCCAACCAATCAAGAAGATAAAATAGCCCAAACTTTAAAATGTAACTTGGCATCAGGGACCTATTTTCAAGCATAAATGAATTTTGGTTTTCACCAAAACTATAGGATTAGTTACAGCTATACAACACATAGGTATTAGAACTACGAAGTGATAGAACTCAAAGAATTTTCCTAATTTTCTCTAATTTTGTAGGAAAGCAGTGTTAATGAAAGAAGCTGACATTCAGTCTACTCTGATAATACTTACCTTTTGAAGCAAACCACAGGCAAATAATTCACAGTGAAAATAGGAGTTAGTAGTAATTTCCAAAACAGTGAAATAGGTACTGAGTATATAATATGTGCCTAATATACATAATGGTTTTGTATTCTCTTATATGTGCTGCTATTGTCCTCAGGCATTAAAATCACTGCCAGTATTTCATTTCAACTCTTTTATAATATGTAAAAAAGTCTACAAATAACTTTTTTAAAATTTTTACCCTAGAGATATTTTTCCACTAATGTTCCTGGCTGCAGCTGACCAGTTAAATAAAAGTTCCTTTGCTGTAAGTTTTTAAGTTAGTAAGGTATACCTAAATTGAATAAGCATCCTAATCATGAAATACTCTGGTTTGAGAAACTGTGAAATTAACAGAATTTTCCTATTATTTGTATACCCTACAATGTCAAGAAAATTGCCTGTCTTTTCCATAACATTCTTTCCAGGTCCCATTTATCTCATCCTCTGGGATTGTTGAGAGTTAATATCTATAAAAGGCTTTGTGTTTTCTTGACAAAAAGAGGTAAGTGAGAGAAAAGTAGCAGTATATCATTGTAATGTGCAGACATTTAGGTGAGTTTCACATAACTTGAATGTAAAATTTTAAGCTTCCCAGAAACACAATATAAAAGACAACTACCCACGGAGCCATGCATCCACAAGAAAACAGCATTATCTGTATTAACTTTCTTTATTTCCTAGAGGAAGAGAAAATAAAGATTTTTGAAATAAGAAGGGATCTAATAAAATAATAGAAACCAATATATTTAAAGGGTTTGGATATTTTTACACCCTAATGACACTTAGAGGATCAATAAGACCCTTCTCTGAAAATTAGAGCAGCTAATTCAGTCCTGCAAAGTACCAAACTGAGATTCAGCAAGCTCACAATACAGCTTTATGCAAAATTGAAAGAAGAAGCTGAAGAGACAGTCATGGTGAACCATTACAGTGACCCTGATGACACAAGCCCAAAGGTAGCAAATGGGAGAGGCAAGACCGGCCGAGGATCTATAATGCTTAGATGCCCAGAAGCCCAAAGGCCAGAAGCTTATCTCACCAACCAACTCATAATCCTAATGCTAAAACCAGAAATAACAAAAATAATGATAATAGTGACATAGACAGGTAATTAAGTTGGTATCCAAGAAAGAGAATAGAGAAAGACAGCATTTGGTCTCCTTGACTTACGAACACTGTAGGTATTTGAACAGGGGATTGTTGCATAATCCAGGAACCCAAGGTCATGCGTCAGGACACATCAGTGGGGTGGGGTGGGGTGGGGGACGGCCACATTGACTGTGACTCCGCCATGCTTAGCAGGGCAGTTCACGGCCTGGGTTGGTCAAGGAGGAAAAATTGCTTCTCTCTCAAGTTATCACAAAGTGGGTGAAGGGCATTCAATGTTTAAAATTTTAACATGCAAATATTTTGAAATAAAAATATTTTGACTTACATGTGTCACTTCCTTCATTATTGATATCAAATACTTTCTGCTTTTGAATTTTTTCTTAAAACATATCCCAAGTATTAGCAAGGGGTTTGAGCAGCTTGTACTTAACCTGGATAGCAAAGAGATAGAGACAGAGACAGAGATAGAGATAGAGATGACAGAGAAACAGATACAAAGATATAGAGACACAGAGATATATATCTCCCAACCAAGGCAGTATTCCATAAGAACATTTGTTCATCCTTCAGCAAAAATGTATTGAATGCCTACAGTCTCCTAATGAAGAAGACTCAAGATCTGTTCTCACAGAGGTACAATCTATGAAGGGGAGGCAGACAAAGAACAAACAATGAGTATGATATTTTTAGACAGTGATAACCAGACAAAGAAGATTAATGAGGACAACGTGATCAAACCTGTTAGGAACTGTCTACAAAGAAGCCACGAATGGTCTTTCTAAAAAGGTGACTTCAAAAATCAATGGCTGAATAGTGAGGAGACAGCTGGTATGCTGTGTCTGAAGATATCACACCCAGAAGTAGTCACAGCAAGTACCATATCCCAAGGCTGCATCTAGATTGGAGTACTAAAAGAAAAATATGCTAGGTGTATGTATTGCATGAAAAGTCAGGGAAGCCAGGCATGGTGGCACATGCTTGTAATCCCAGCACTCAGGAAGCTAAGGTAGCAGGATCACCATGAGTTCAAGGCCAGACTGGGTTACATAGTGAGTTCAAGGCCAGCCTGAACTACAGAGTGAGACCTTGTCTCTAAAAGAAATAAAGAAAGATAAGTCAGGAAGGCAGTGGGGACCCCTGGGGGCAAGCTGTAGAAGGGCCTGCTGATATCACAATAGCCGGAAGTTGTTTATTTGGCTAGAAATTCTCCCACAAAAAGATATCACGCTGTTTTTACTGCTATCAGACTCATTATTACTAAATCTGTCTATTCCCATGGTCCTTGTCCATAACAGATGATGGAACTTAGGGAATCAATTAGCAAATAACCCAATAATTTTTTTTCCAGAGGCAACCAGTAAATAATCGGGGAGCACAAACCATGGGTTATGTAATGCTGGTCTTAGATAGCATTCATTCCATGCCCTCAGACCCTCCCTACAAAAAAGCACCATTAGGTGGCAAAAACACTGGCCTGGAAGTCAAAAGAACTCATTCTAATACAACTCCCCACCCTGGCTAACCCAGGATGTCTGTAAATTGCTTCACATCTCATTTTCTCAACTTCCTCACTTGTAACATCAAAGGATTCTATAGATAATCCATGTTCCCACCTATGTTATTACATTGACTGCTACATTCCATCTCTATTGTAGTCAAATCCATACCCCAAACATACTTATTTACAGCTGAAAAGTCAATATAAGTGTTGTGTTCCAAGCCAAATTAAGAAATCGTAAATTACCTGTTGCATAACTTTCAAAGTAAATGAACTCATGCGGTTAAAAATGGGCTCAGTGAAGTAGTAATTTAAGAGACAATAGTTTCAAAAACAGTTCTTGCTAATTTTCTCAAATAGTCTATACTTCCAAGATGTCTGTACATAGAGAAATGCTGGCTTACTGTTTGTGGTATTAACTAATGTATTCCCAAAATAGTGAAAGTAAACAAAGAACAATGAAAATTCTCAGTTTGCCAACTGCCATTTTAGCTGAGGATATCAAAGTATGCTATTCACAGCCGGGCGTGGTGGCTCACGCCTTTAATCCCAGCACTTGGGAGGCTGAGGTAGGCGGAGCGTTGTGAGTTCAAGGCCGGCTTGGGCTACAACTCAAGCGCAAGGCTGGCCTGAGCTACATAGTGCGACCCTGCCTCAAAAAACCAGGGCCAGGAGTTTGGCTCAGTGCCTTAAGCTCCTACCCTGGCAGGTGCAAGGTTGTGAGTTCAATCCCTGGTGCCGCAAAAAAAAAAAAAAAAAAAAAAAAAAGTATGCTATTCACATAATTGCAAATAAAAGGATTGTTACCATTTAAGCCTGGTAATGCTATGTTTTTCAGTAAAACATAAATTGTACATTAAATACCAGCCTTACATAGTACTTCTTCTCAAACTCAACCACATTAAATTTTAAAATACATGTATGAATCCTCAGAGCCCAACAATAGTCAGCCTAAGACATCAAAACGGGGAAAGTATTTTATGTGAAAATATCTGATACTAGTAAGTCTCTGAAGAATCATTTGAACCCTATGCAATTAGGAAGGGTATTAAAATGTTACATATAGATTTCTGGCAATCTCACATCCAAAAATTCATTGCTTACATATATATATATTTAGAGACAATGTGCTCAGTATACCATTACCAGAAATAACAAAAATAAATAAATAAAATTAGAAGTCCACCAACGGCCAAATGATTCAATAAGCCACATGCATCGAGATACTTTATAGCCAAGAGAATGACTTTTTTATGGAAAAATGTCCATGTCTTATTAAATGAAAAATGCAAGAAGGAAACCAATGTATTGTGCATGGCTGAGGATTGGAAGGTATATTGGTCAGCTTTCTCATGACTGGAACAAAAATATCTGACATCTACAACTTCAAGGAAGAGAGGTTTAAATTGCATTGTTTCAGAGATTTCAGTTCATAGCTGGCTGACTCCAAGATAGAAACATCATGATGGCATGGTGAAACAAAGCTGCTCAGTTGATGGTGGCCAAGAAGCAGAGCACAGAAAAAGAGCAGCAGCGAGACACACACCCTCAAAGGCATGGCCCCCAGTAAGCACCTCCTCCAACTGAGCCCCACTTCCTAAGGGCACATTCAGCCACAAACACCAATGGATTAGTGTGTGCACAGCACCCCCATGATCCAGTCTCTCCTCCAGGTGTATATTAATCCAGTCAAACTGACAATTAAGCTTCCGTGTCACCAAGAGAAATAATAAAAGAATATGAGCAGGGTGGAGAGGTGTATTTATATATTACTTTAGAATTGTTACAGTAATATGCATTTTTTAAATACGCAAAATAGAAAGCAAAAATGAAACTATAGCAGTGGCTCAGTGTATGTTATCTATTCTTGCTCTCTGTGTTGGTGTTGTGGGCGCATTATTTTTTTACCAAAATAACATTTTTAATTTATATATTAATCATATATATATATATATATATATACTAAACTGACACTTTAAGTTTTAATACTACCCTCTTTCAATTGTCACACAACAGTTTATAATATCAATGTCTTATTCAACTAGACTTTTTTGACAGATATCTAGCTTCTGTGCTTTTTTCTTTATAATCATGCATAATATTAAGCATAGGTTTAATTATCATAGATAGTGATATCTGAGACTAGAGGGATGTATAAAAATTCTGACTTATTTCATTTCCTTATATATTACCAAAAAGAAGTGAAATTTTGAGCAGCATTTCTCACTTTTCTGTTATTTTTCAGGTACTCTAAATGTGAACCCTACTTTGAACTCACCATCACTAGGTGAGTTGTATTTCTTTCTCAGATTCATTGAAGGTATTTGGCACACAGAATAGGGCTTTTAATGTCTTTCCTCCATGAATAAATCAGTTCACAGAAGGAAGTCCAAATAAGGAGGAATATGAGGCTCTAATTTGAAAATACAGAATGAAGGTGGTAAAACTAAATTAATATTAAAACAGACTAAATCTAATCTAAGACAGTTCAACAGATAAGGTTCTCTATAGACTCAAAGTTCGTCTGTCCCAAAAACTCAGATGCTGAAACCCAATCTTCGATGTGATGCTATTTGGAGGTGAGGCCTCTCAGAAGTGATTCGACCACGAGTGAGTCCCTTGAGGAAGATTAATGCCTTTATAAAGAAGACTATAAAGAGTTCTTTGCCCCTTCCAACATGTGAAGACACAGGGAAAAGGCAGCTCTCTGTGAATTAGAAAAACGGCCCTCAACAGACACTATATTACCGTAGGTGCTTGACACTGGGCTTCCCAGCCTCTAGAAAGTGTCAGAAATAAATTTGTGTTTTGTATAAGCCACATGTGATATTCTGGTATAGCAGAACAACTGGACGCCTATAGGTATTGTGTTTTAAAAGGGTCTAGCCCAAAATGCCTATATAAGGACAAATGTGGCTAATACCATAAGAAATAGAGAATAAAATGAAAGAATTGGAGTAAATGAATGAATAAATTGACAAATGGGATGAGTGGGAGGAGGTCTTTATTACTACCTGCCATCTTGACCCCTTCTCCATTACTTCATAAAAATTAGCCTCCTGTGTATTAGAGCTTTGTCTCTTGCTGGGTAAAAATTTGAAAAGTCAGAGGGGCAATTATAGAGAATAGAATGGAGAATTTCCAGTAACCGGTAATCTCCTGGCCTTCCATTCTGGTAACCTAAGTGATTTCCCTACATTCCCAGTAAATCAAGGCAGGACTGGGTTATCTAAACTTTGAGATTAGTTACTGAAATCTGGAGAGATGAAAATTCCATAGGAGCTCAGAATGGTAGAGAGGATGGAAACAAAGAAACACAGATCCCAGTTGTTTCCCTTCTTAGGAAAATCCTGCCAGGAGCAGCAGCAGATGGGTGGGAGTGGCTGTTCCAATCCAACTTCTTAGGGAATATATCAGAGATGCTAAAGTGCAAATTACCACTGGGCAGTGAGCAGAATGTCAAAGCGTGGTGAGGAGGAGGATATGACATGCAAAATCATTGAAAGGCAAAAGAGCAGTGCTGGTGGCTATAGATGATCAGGCCAGGGAATAAAGACTAAGGTATTTGGTGATAACGGCGCAGTTACATAAAAAGGAAGTGAGTCGCAGAAAGGATAGTAGCAATAAAACATTAAGGCCTTTGACTGGGGATTTCAAATGGATATAAGGGGCATCACAACAAGAAAAATAAATTTTCTCTTCACCCCTCTTTAATCTTTTCATGGGGCATCAGGTATTAAAATATAGTTCACTGGTATAAATCATTATAAAAATTTTCATTGGTATCGGATCAATTCATTTTTAAAAAGACATTTTTTAAATTTCTTTTTTGATACCAGGAATTGGACTCACAAGCTCACACATGTAAGGCAGGGGCTGTACTGTTAAGCTTTATCACCAGCCCTAAAAAGACATTTTTAAAAGAGAAGTAATTGTTTTATGGCCACTGCAATGTATCACAGTAGTCAGTAACATGCAGGTGTTAATCCTGGATCGAACCGATCTGTACTGAGATGGTTTGGAAGTTCAAACTCACTGCCACTTTAATCTTAACTGAATGTTTTATTTCAAATATGTAAATTCTCAATTTTATTGTCACAATTCTTTTGATACAGGAACTCAGTACCTGGCACAAATAATCTA
Organism: Dasyprocta punctata; assembly: GCA_004363535.1. Classification (NCBI taxonomy): domain Eukaryota; kingdom Metazoa; phylum Chordata; class Mammalia; order Rodentia; family Dasyproctidae; genus Dasyprocta; species Dasyprocta punctata. The sequence continues at coordinate 2,696 of RJWM01008498.1, read as the reverse complement.
TTTCATATAAACATATATACATACAATACCCAAACAACATTTTTTTCTGCATTTATAACACTGAGCAAATTCCACAAACATATAGTTGGAAATCTATTTTATATTGAAAACTGTAATGAAAATTGTGCTACTATTATTGCCTAATAAATATTAAATATCTTTCTGCATCAATTTCATGAAAAGCATTCATGCAATGCATGTGTGGTGCTGGCAGAACATTATAAAAGCAAATGACACAGAGAGTCCTGAGCTCATTATTTAGGATCTTTCGATTCAGATCTAAAGCATATGCCCCAAGGACAGTACTAACACCAACCTACAGTATGGTTCATAGAGCCACGAGTGTTGAGCACTGGGAAGGATCTGTCTCAACAGGAATTAAGTTTTAATGTAGTATCATTCATGAACTGGCACGAGAATATAACTCTCCATGAAAAATTATGGATTTTTACTTTCTATATGAATTTTTAAATTTTACTATTTTGTCAAATTTTGTGTGGATTTCCCAAGTCGAGGCCAACATTAGTCACAGAAACCTGGGGTGGAAGATATCATTATTCCAACCAGTCTAAGGTAGGATGGCTTCCTCCATGCAAGGAATTTAGAAATATGAAGTAGAAGCTAATTGGAAAGCAGATCAGCTCCCATCTGAAATTCTGATGATGCCATTTTGCAAGCCAGGCTTCCTTTTAAGCAAGGAATTTCACCCCTTCCATCAGGCCCCAAATTGCTCCATCTATTTAGCCCCATCATCAGAAATTCTGAGACATGCCAGAGCTCAGAGTGAAACAGGTGCATCTGCATACAGCCGAATGAGGGATGCACACCCAGTCCTATGCACAGCTGGGATGTAGTAATAGATGCTTGGCAGGCTGTCATTTATCAACTGTGTCTCTAATCTCAGAGATAACCAGGCAGAATATCATGGCCACCTGCTGTGAACTCAAAGCTGTAAGTTTTCTAGCTTGGACTTTGTCCTAACAAGCTCGTGGGTAGCACTAGAACACAAAAAATGAGATGGTGGGATCACCCTAGGGATGAATGAAAGTTACTGTCCATGGCAAAGTTGATCACTTATTGAACAAAAGTTAACTTGTACCAAATTCAATGAGAGGTGCATCATGCATATTATGTCAGGTATTTCCTGTAGTTTTCTGTTCAATAAACAGAGCCAGACACCATTCTATTAGGGAGCAGGAAAAAGATCTTTGCCTTCAAATAGTTTGGGTGAAGACATATAAAAGCAAAACATACACTAAATAGAAAAATAACATAGTTATAAAACTGTAATAAGGAAAAATGAAATAGCAAAGCATAAAGAGGAAAAGATATGGCAAGGTGTAGAGAAATGATAGCAACTTGCAACAGGAAATAGCCATGTGAGTATCAAGGGAAAGAGGCTTCTGGGTAGGGGGAGGTGCTATAGAAAAGTTCTAAGGCAAGAGCATACCAGGCCTGCTGAAACATCAAGAAGGTGGATGTGGCTCAAATCAAGAAAGTGAGTAGACAGCATGACCAGAGGTGTGGTCCAAAAGGTAAGAAGAGGATGACAAATTCAAGGCCAACTGAGCTACAAAGCAAAACCCTGCCTCAAACCCCAGTACCACCAAAAAATGCATGAGAAGTCATAGCAGATGGGCCTTGAGAATCAGGGCTGGGGCATGGGGTGTTACTGTAAGGAAAAATGACAGCTATTACAGAGTTAGCTGTTAGTGCTCCATGGCTCAGTCCACTTCAATTCCATTGCCAAATAGGAGAACCATTTATGGGAACATCAAAGCACAGAGCTGATTGTTCTTTCTCAATAACGAATACATTCAGCAGTGTGTTCATTTTAGTTATCTTACATATACATATATACAGATTTATATCTTTTCCTTTTTATGATTGGATCAGTTTTACATGTCTATACCTGTTAATGTAAGCAACCATTTTGAAGACAACAATACACAGTATTGCAACCATTGTCAAGTTTCTATCATCCTGTTTTGTAAACCTGCAATGTTACTGTTGTGCATTTACTCTAGTCGTTTGTTTGTCTCTTTTGCTTGTTGTCTTTGTTATATATGTCTTTTTTTCTTCTTCGCTTAAAAAAAAAAAAAGCACAGAGCTGAAATGTCTTTGCAAATTCCAGTGCTAACGCTTTATCTTAAGGGAAATGCATTATAAGTCAAAGTATGGAACTAAAGATGGTCTGTAGTTCTTGAAGATATTCTATTTTGGGACTCGAAGCACACAGATGTCATTCATTGTCAATGTTGGAAATACTTTTCCATTCCTAGAAAGAGCAAAGATGTCTACTATTGAGGTTGTTGGCTCCTCTGAGAAAACTTAATTTTAATCCTAGTTTCATTTGGCCTGATGGCAAGCTATTCCACAAACATCATGTGAAACCAGAATCTGTACATTCCTTCTATGACACCAGCTAAAAGGCATTCCTAGGCTTATTTCTACCAAACAATGTATGAGAGTATAAATGGGTTGTTTCCTAGTAGTTTTATCCTCCATAATTCAGGTCAAATTTTAAAATAAGTTGTATTACAATTTGCCAGAGCATCAGTCTGGTCTTAAGTTATAGTCCACCTTTTAAATTTAAAAACGAAATGAAATTAAATACATAAAGGCAATGCAAAAATCAGAACCCTAAAAATCAATAGATGTTTAATCATTCTCATTTCTTTATAGCTAAGACTAAG